>OLKM01002920.1:5000-49968 GCA_900291075.1 Melanogrammus aeglefinus | reverse complement strand
CCCTCCGTCCAAGCTCTGAAGTCGCTACTCGACACGGTCCTTGGAGGAGGCTCTTCAGTGATTGCAGGGGCCCAAGGTCCTTGCGATACTGTTTCCACGGTCAGCCAAGGCCTGTGTCCCGCCAACTGGGGAGACGCCCCGTTTTTCGAGCGGCTGTACACAGCCTTATCTCACCCAGAGTAGGGCAAAACCGTCTCACGGTCTGGGTGTCAGAGATAACTTCATGCTGGCACGGGTGCAAGAGTGATTGCGAGGGCCTGAGTCGACTGCCTGTCAACGCGCCAAGGATGCATCGTCATGTTCAAGGCCCCTCTGGAACAGTTCTCGGTGCCCCGAGCGGAGGTTCGACATGTCAACGTGGACTTGTGTGGAACCCCTGACACCCTCGCAGGGACTTCACGTACTTCGTTACCATGGTGGAGTAGGATGACCGCTGGCCGGAGGCCGTCCCGTTCGCCCTCAAACGACAGCCCCCGGACCTGGCCCGGGCGGTTTCATCGCAGTGTGAGTCCCGCTACGGCACTCCTGCTTGACCTCTCCTCTGAACGTGGCCTGCAGTAACTATACTTCAGAGCTGTGGGGCGGTGTGCGGAGATATTGGGTTCAAGCTCCACCGCACTACCGCCTACCATCCGCAGGCTAACAGACTTGTGGAGTGCTTTCATCGCTACCATGAAGGCCCCCACCTTGAAGTCAGCCTCATGGACGGCAACTGGCTCGACAAAACTGCCGTGGGGTCATGCTGGGGCTCAGGACAGCGCGCCCAAGGAGGACCTCCGGACAAAAATATTTGGTCGTTTTTACCCGTAAGCGTCTTCGTGTAAACGGGGCCTTTGTTTCATACTGGCTTCTTTTTCCGTTGGTCTCATTGATTTATGATGACGCTGGAGTGTGATGACCTTCAGCAGTGTTGCCATATTGGGTGGTTTTTCCCGCCGGATTGGGATACTTTTGGAGGACGTTCAGGCAGTGCTGCCCGATTGGGTTTCTTTTTATCTATGGAGCTACTGTTAATCACGCACCGGCTCGCTATTTCTCCCCCCCCCCCCCCCCCCCCGGTGCCGCTTCCCCGAAGCCTCCAATGATCCCACCTGAACAAGTGACAACGCGGCGATCACCTCCCAGACCCCATCTAAGGGTCAGTCGTCCCCGTGACCCCAACACCAAGGACATAGTCCGAAGTGTTCTCAGTGAATCTGGCCGCTGACGAAGCAGGCCGCCGGGGCCACTTCCTGTGATCTTCAGTGTCAGTCTCCCCCATTACTTACGCGAGTCGTGAATGGATAATTATATAACACAGTTTTTTAAAAAGTCTCTGCCCCCCCAAATATTTTGTAATAGTTGTTATAGTACTAGTATAGTTCTACTTATTCATAAATATATGTTTTGATCCAACTCCACCTGCAGGAAATTCTGATATCATGTCATTAGTGGTATCTGTAAGAGGTTGGTCTCATCTTAAATATTCAAAAAATGAAAAACATTTACATTTAACATTTCAGGGCATTTGGCAGATGCTTTTATCCAAAGCGACTTACAATAAGTACATTTGGTCATAAGAAGTGCAACAATATATCACTGTCGGGTACAGAGAGGATGTTCATAGAACCAGTACAGAGAGGATTGTTCATAGAACCAAGTGCAAGTACAACAATCGCTAAGGCTAAACCTTTCCCCGTGTTACAGCAATGATAGCAGCTACTGCAGTTGCTACACAGTTAAGTACTATAATACAATACAATACAACACAATACAATACAATGTACAATGGTGGCCAGACATGGAGATGAGCCACTGCCCAGTCAATACACCGTCAAGCCCCTGCTGGTCTGCTGAACATATTTTATCAAATGGATCAAAATGAATAATGCCTGCATGTACAACTGATGTTTTTAGGGTTCAGTTTAGACTAAAATCGAATGAGAACTGCACCTCACAGAACATGCAGATCATGGCTTGTGTCTTTCAGTGGCTCTTTAACAATCATAGTTGTCCTTGGCACTCATTTTGTATTTCATATAATGTATTGTATGTCTTTAAAATGACTTAAGATCATCTTAGCAGGTTCAAAAGGAAGGGCTGATCCTTTGTGGTGGGAAGGACAGTCTAGTGGTTAGGGTAGACTAGCAGTGATCTCATTGGGTTTACATCATTCAGTGTGTTTCTGACTTCCAGCCAATCACAGTTGATCTACGCGGTATAAAAATAGTAGTCCTTACAGTACATTTTTCAGTGAGTGCAGTTATAGTACAGCACCAAAACGTAACCAATGTTAGCAATATTGTTTGCGCTATGATAATTCTGAGAGAAGCATGTAAGTAAAACCGCTCTTCAAAAAATAAGTTATATTGGTTACAATTCTAAATATAAACACGTTTCATTGTGTGGTTATTTTCTACCTCATTCTCTTCTTTTAGTGCCGATTTGAGACCAAAAAGGATCCTTCTTTTGTTGTCAGCGAAGACAGCAGTACTTGGAGATAATGTAACTCTACATTGTGCAGCTTTAGTAACAGGACAAATGCAACGTATATTGGGTATAAGCAATCTCTGGGATTTGTGCCTCATAACAGTCGCTTCTAAAGTGAATGATTCAGTGACAGTTCATTCCCCATTCAATTCAATTTACACAGAGGACCAAAGCGTATCTTCTTGGCTTCAATCTTAAAATCAGATCCATAACTGAAGATGATGAGAGCAATCTATTTTTGTCACGAGGTTTTATCTAACCGTTGGGAGCGGGCATATTTTTATCTGTCAAAGGTTTGTGATATATTTTTCAATGCTTGTTTATAAGTCCATGAGGAAAAATCTTTAACATTTCAAATCAACCGCAAATATATCTACTCTTGGTTCCTTTAAATTATGTTCATTGTATATTAACTGGTATAGATCCCAATGGAAGAAAGTTTTTCTCCCAGACTGTAGTGTTCCAACAGTCTGTGTCAGCATCAGCTCAGCTGGGAGACCCTGTGTCTCTCCAGTGCTCTATTACCTCCCAGAGGACGGACCCCAGTAACCAGTGCCAAGGAAGAACCCAGTGTGTACTGGTTCAGATCAGGACCATCTCACCCTGCCTTGCCATCTACATGAATGGAAACAGGAGTTGGTGGAATGTCAGAATAGTTCTGGGCCTCCGTCTGCTCCACAGAGCTGTGTCTACACTCTCCCCAAGAACAATGTAGACTCCTCTGATGCTGGGACTTACTACTGTTGCGCCTGGCAGGCATGTGGGGAAATTATGTTTGAAGTGGAAACCAAGCTGAACATACCAGGTCAATATATTTGATTTCTTACTTCTAGCATATTTGTTTTTTTTTTATAATACTTGTTTATTCAATCATTTTTTATTATAATAGAATAATATAAGATATATATTTGTTATTATTAGCTTGGAAATGAGTCTCAATGTGTTTTATTTAACATTCTGAAATAATATTTTCATGAAAATCTTTCAGGAAAATCACCTTCCAAATATAACGTGTAATTGTTCATAAAGATACCATGGGATCTAAATATTCACTTTTAATTCTAAGAACCCTACCGTCATCTGGTTACCGTGGTGCTTGGAATACTGTTGGCTTTGCTGTCTGGTTGGAAAATATAATCCAATTCAAAACCAGAAAATAAAAAGCAAGTTTGGAGCATTGCAAAGGTAGAGTAATTCTATACTAATAAACCTACTGCTGTGACTTGATATGGGACCTATGGACAGCGTTAGAGATCCCCAACCGCTTTGAATCAATACATTTGTAGTATTGCATACTGAAACTTTGGCATATAGTATTTTAAAGGAACCCTGGCTTCAGTTTTTTTTTTGATGAGCCTGACGGCATGAATTGCTACAAAACGATATTAAAAACCGTAATTGTTAATCTTTCCTTTATCATCAGGAACACTGAGTTCCTCTGACCATTGTTGCAACTGGCTCAGTGATTCAAGAACAACAGGTATTCATTGCAATGTGTTTAATATGCATGTATTGAAATTCATAATCTACGAGAGAACCAATTTAAATGAAGATGTGCACATGTTTTCATTTCTGCAAAATTAGAAGTTTGGTTATATCTAATTCGTTAAATTCAATGTTAAAAGTTTGTAAAATAGTGGAATCTAGTGGAACGGCATACCAGACGGACGTTAAATACGTAATTTCATACGTATGTTGTAGATGGTGTACAAAAAATAAGAATTGTTGCCCTATTAGTATTATATCTACTTAGGGAGGTGGTCCGTCTGTCACAGAGCCCAGAACAGACAACCCTAACCCTAGAGAGAATGGGTTTTTAATTCAATCAACTTTAAATATAAGTGGAAGTGAACCTCGTGTTTCAGCCTGAATTTTGAACCCCGATGAGGGAATAAAAAAGGGTTTTGGGCTAAGAGTTCCATGAAGAAAAAGGGGGTTGGGGGGGCTATTTATTTCCCCATGGCTACAAAGCGTTAATGTTATGATGTTATCTATGAAGAGGCCCTTTCATATACCGTGGCTTATATGCTATTACTATAAGAGTTATAATAAGAGGGAAGCTTAACCTCTCTCTGGGACGCTGACATCTTGAATATTCTTAGAGAAATGCAAACAAATCCACACCAAGCACACACACGATTTTAAACCACTTTTACTGCTATTCCACTTGTAAGCTATGGCCTACAGAATTTACAGACTTAATAACATATGATACAATTTATGACTAAATAAATTGAGTAAGGAACCTTCTATGACACACGACACCATCATTTTGGAAGTACACTGGCACCTTGCAGTCCATTACAGGCTGCCCTAGCTTCTCATGCGTCGTTGCGGGGAGTTATCTGTTATCTGTGGCGATGCTATGTGCCACTCAATACTTCTCACTAGCAGGGTTGGAAAATAATATCATTTTTTTATTGTTATGTAGTGTTTAATCTTTTCTAGAACGCCGTTTAAGGTATATTACTATTGGTTCTGATCAAATGCATGTTTATTGACCTCACTGCAACACAATCCTGACATCTCAGATGTTTAGTAATACACATTTTCTCGTTGTAGAGACAGGGAAACGGATTCCTTGAATTACACAGCGTTGGATTTCCCTGGCAGGAAAACCAAGAGGGGGAAAAAAAAAACGTGAACAGGCTGAGGAGAGTCTGTATTCTGCTGTGAGAGAAACCTGCCACTGAAGTCCATCAACCACGTCCTAGTATAGTTTGATCTGGTGGATCTGCATTACATTTCTAAAAAGGGATAAAAGCTAAAGTTAAGATATAGGATACAATAAATAATATGATTCTGACAAAGCACAAATAAGCACAACTGTTTACAGCACTGGAAAGGGGTTCGGTTCAAACTATTTTTTTTTTTTTTTTTTTAATGGAGATGATGAAGCATATACATCTTGGGTTTCTAATGTAGATACTGTCCGCCATTGGCAAATAGACCAAAAAATGCTTGCATTGTGTGAGGTTTTCAGTAAAATTCTCCTATTGATCAGATCAAATTGCTTCATTTGACTTACGATATGTTTGTGTATTTTAGTTTTGTAGTTTATAGTGACCAAGGTCTCTGACACATGGACAAAGAAATGTTGAACTTAACGTTATTAGCTCCATGCTTTAAAGCCACTCGGTAGTGCTTCTTTTGGGAAATTTGAAGTAAATGCAAAAAAGTTTGAAATGTTTGTTTATAATTTTGTAATGAAAACTTTCTCGATCATTGAATTTGCAGGTTTCGTGGGGTCGTTTGTTACAATCCAAATGGCCCTCGAGGTGGTTGTAGTGGATTTAAACATGAATTGCTGATGTTTAAAAAAAATTAAAAAAGGGCAAACAAACTCTAAAATATGTAAAGGATCAGAGAGTGTCTTTTGGCTTGGTGTTTGTTTTACATAATGAATGACAATATTCAGGACAGGAACAGGGGAAAGGGCGGAAAATGGTGCCAGTTCAAACATTAATGGCCTGTTTTATCACAAGGTGTCATGTTGAAGAACCCATTTAAGAATCACTCCCTTTTGTGGCCTCACAATGTGGTACCGTCCCGCAGCTGGAGGAGCTGGACTGGTTGGCCTGCATCGACTGGTAGGCTGGAGTTGATCTGTTCTGGCAACACGTCTGAGTGAAGATTTTTAAAATGGCTTGTTGCACCACACCTGGTAGAAAGATAGAGATACTTTACAAAACAAGGCTAACTATGAATATGGCAAGTTCACAAAAAGAAATCCCTTAACTACTCTTAGTTGGATTAAATACACACACAAGGACAGCCACGCCTCCGACCTAATGTGTGTGACAGTGAAAATCCTTTGTGTGATGAAAAACATAATGGGGGTAATGTAACCTCGTCCTTTCCCCATGAAGGGAATCACAAACTGACAGGCATATATAAAACGAACATGGTTTAATGATAAAGATCTTCTTCTGTACTGTACTTTACTCTAACCTACAGTATTCTAGAGAAATGCACACACACACACACACACACACACACACACACACACACACACACACACACACACACACACACACACACAACACACACACACACACACACACACACACACACACCACACACACACACACACACCTGAAATCTGCATCTGACTTATATAATATAGGTTGGCTTTGTATGAATGGTTGTTTATGTGTCGGGACCTCAAAGTTATACCTTGATTAAGATATTAGTATCTGTGAATAAAACTGAACAATTCATCCTTACCACTATAATAATCTAAAAAGTAGATACAAGCAAAAGTAATAAGATTACAAATCAGGTTGAGTTAGTGATGGGAAATAACATGGTTGGTTTCTGAAGAACAACATCCTGTTGAGACCAACAGTCAGGTATATCTATGGTTCAGAGATGTTGGTGGTGTGTCGAAAGGCGAAGACATGGCCAGCCACAGCCCTCGTCTTCTCCACTTGGCGGCCCTCACTCTCTGTTTCCTGCACAATACGCTCTAGTGAGAGAGAGATGAAAGGAAGAGACACTTACTTTAAGGGTATGACCTGTAACATTTCCGCATTCAAACCTCTGTTATTTAATTTATTAAGTCGTTTATTAACATTATCCAAGGTAATCTAAGGTAATCTAAGGTAAAAGGTCTAATTCATTGGGTGAGGTTGAATGTCAATGACATGTGAATTTCCCTTTTAACCCCTCACTTCCGGGAAATTTGTTTAGAGGTATGATAAATCGATGTGTAGCCTCTCTACAAATGAGCTACTATGAAAAGTGTATCATACTCAGGCAGCCACCAAGCTAATGAAGTGTTTCCCACACATAGATTTCACTTGGATGGGACACCCAGGTATATATTAAAGCTGTCTAAGTATTTTTGGTAACCCTCTTTGTCACCATTTATTGATACTTCCCCTTCACAAAACAACAAAAACGTTTTACGCGTTACTCTCGTAGTGTAGGCCTGGAATTGTACCCACCAATGTAAAACACATCAAAGGTCTGTTAAACCTGTTATTAAAACCCTTCAATTTTAAACACCCCCAACTATATCTACTTAGTTCCTTTAAATGATTATCATTGTACTAAACAATGACCAAAGGTCTTGCATGTATTAGTACAGATTACAGAAAGAATATGAAGAGCTCTGCTGATTCATGGATGACCCATTGCAGACCGTCTTGTTCTTACATCCCAACTGGTCATCTTAGCGGTCTTTGTGCTTTGGATGCGGTTGGCTTTTGCTGTGTACTTGGGTAAAAGTAGGTCAGGAGGATGAGCCTGCCTGAAAAGTTGAAAATGTCTGAACTTTTGACCTCGGACATGGAGCCGACAGAACGGACCGACCCACAATGCATTCTGAGTGTGTCCGATGCAAAGTCTATGAGATGCGTCAACAGACACATGTAGTGTGAATAAACTTTAACTGCTCCCGACGTCCAGTTGCCTTACACGGTTGACTCCACCCTGAATGTGTGTATGAATGGTTGTAAATCGCTTTGGATGAAAGCATCTGCCACATGCCCTAAAGGTAAATCTATTGCTTGTGAACCTGACCTGTCCCCATTCAGGTTCAGGTCAGTGATGGGAACATAACCATCTCATGGTTTGTTTCTGATGAACTGTATAGCAACACATCCTGTATGGTTTTAGAGGTTGTGGTGTGGTCGAAAAACAAAGCCACCGCCCCACTGCTCTACTTGCTGCTTCACTCTTCACTGTTCACAGACCAGGCGGTTAAACATAAACACTGAAGTGAAAAAAATTAAAAGAACAACACTTAAAGCATTTTCTTTCATTGGCTTTTTTGTATTAACTTTACGCTGGTGGTTATGAAAAGGTTTGGAGTTTGCGTGGGAGTTGCTCCAACACAGAGTGTCATCAATATCCCTCCAGCCATAGCTGAGGTTCAGTTTGGTACTCAAACATTCAACCTTTTTCTGTCTCCTACTAACGCTACTGCTTCTATTAATACAGCTGATGATAGTAATGCAATCATTTTATTGGATTGTGTGATGCTTTCTTTCCACCCCAATGTCAAAAAGGTAATATAGACATACTGTGTGTTCTCGAATTGTTTTTCCAATACCTATCCAGTAATATAAGCAATGTCAACTGTGTGTGTGTGTGTGTGTGTGTGTGTGTGTGTGGTGTGTGTGTGTGTGTGTGTGTGTGTGTGGTGTGTTGTGTGTGTGTGTGTGTTGTGTGTGTGTGTGTGATTTATTTAAAATATAGATGTTCATAACATTGATAAAAATATCAGCAAGCAAAATCAAATGTTTCAAGCATCAGGGGAAATATTTATTAATTGCCAGCTTTTAATGCCACATACTGTAGATGAAAACAAGTACAACAAAGGTTTGTCAGTGTTTAGGATAGATTTAAAATATGACATGAACTACACCTCACAGAAATCATTGGCTGGCCTCATCAAGTGCCTCCACGTTTCAGCCAATCACAGTGTTCCCAGGATGTGTAAATGTTAGTCTAAAGTCAGAATCATTCACTTTAGTGAGTCCAGCGTTGGTTCAGCATTCAACCATGACGTTTTTAGCAATAATAATTCTGAATACTGCATGTAAGTACTGTTTTAATGAAGTCTACATTATTGAGGTGCTTGGTGATGAAAAAATTATATTGTAATTTTAACAGTAGGATGTTTTTGTATACTAAACATACAATATATTAAAAGTGATGAGTTCATAAGTTCTTGTTTTTTTCCTTTCATTTTTAGTGCTGATTCAGACCGAAGAGGATCCTCAATCGCTCTATTTGAAGACAGCTGCAATTGGAGATAATGTTACTCTGGATTGTCCAGCTTTAAGTGACCAGAATAGCATTAAAATATTTATACTGGCATTAAGCAATCTCTGGGATATATATCCCAAAATGGTAGCAAGCAGATATTATGTATCAAATAAGATTCAACCGCCC
This sequence comes from Melanogrammus aeglefinus, assembly GCA_900291075.1. NCBI lineage: Eukaryota > Metazoa > Chordata > Actinopteri > Gadiformes > Gadidae > Melanogrammus > Melanogrammus aeglefinus. The sequence continues at coordinate 40,596 of OLKM01002920.1, read as the reverse complement.
TTTACGTCAAGGTTCACTGTGGGAGAAGGAAGTAACTTCTATTTGACAATCAGCAACGTTCAAAAAGAGGATGAAGGCAAATTATTTCTGTAATCAAGGAGAACAACATCATAAGATTTGGAATAATGGTGCTTTCCTGGCCATCAAAGGTAAAACATATTTTAGTCTAGATACTTAGTTTATTTTAAATATCATGATTGAATATATACATTTTCTCAGCTAAGATTCTCTAATATATTTGGCTTGTTAATTACTTATAAGTGTTTTCTTAAACTGTCTAGATCCCAATGGCCAGAGGTTTGTCTCCCGGGCTGTGGTCCAACAGTCTGTGTCAGCATCAGCTCAGCTGGGAGACCCCGTGTCTCTCCAGTGCTCTATTACCTCCCAGTGGACGGACCACAGTAACCAGTGCCAAGGAGAACCCAGTGTGTACTGGTTCAGATCAGGACCATCTCACCCTGCTGCCATTTACATGAATGGAAACAGGAGTGGTGAATGTCAGAATAGTTCTGGGGCCTCCCGTCTGCTCACAGAGCTGTGTCTACACTCTCCCCAAGAACAATGTAGACTCCTCTGATGCTGGGACTTACTACTGTGGCCCTGGCACAGCATGTGGGGCAGTTGTGTTTGGAAATGGAACCAAGCTGGACATAAAAGGTCAATATATTTTACTTCTTATTTCCAGAATAGTTCTTTTTTTTAATACTTGTTTATAGATAACTAATAATATAATTATATATTTTTTATATATTTGCTTGAAAATGAATCTTAATATTTTCTTTAATTGAACAATATGCAAATATTGTATTTTTTCATGATTGTTTTTCCTGAAAATCACCTTCCATTATATGATGTTTAAATCAATTTCAACCTCATTCAGTCTGTCACTACGGTCTTAACCGTGAATGCTACCGTCCTCCTACCCATCTTTGGAGACAATAGTATCAATAGAGTCATATTACTGACCTCAAGAGACAGGGGCTGGGAATGCATGAAGCACCCATGGGTGTAATGGATCGAAGAGGACCCAAGTGCAGCACACATAGGCAGGCAGACAGTTGGTCATGTCTGTTATTTAGTGATAGGAGCAGACAGAAGAAGGGCAGGGCACAGGCAAGATCCGTTGTCTGGGGCGGAAGGCAGGGTTGATCACCGGGACGGAGACAGACCAGGCAGGACGGGGACAGGCAGGGTCAATAACGGGTAATCAGTCCGGAAACCGCTGGAGAAGCAGTATAACAAATAATCAGTCTTAGTGAAAAGGTCACCTTTGCCTTCGGCATTTGAGGACTTCCTTTATTTATTTAATTACCAAGAATGGTGACCATTATTATGTCATCCTTGATTTTATTATTTGTTAGTCAACTTAATTTTCCCCTAACCCTTTACCCTCTGTGTGCAGTAGTTTGGATTTCTTTATTTATCCCCAATTGTACATTTGTGTACATTTTGTTGATTTAAATTTGGTTTTGTCTGGGCAGTAACTTTACAAATATTATATGAGGCTGTCCCCATTGCCTGCTGTCCGCAGTAGGAGTTTTTTTTTATTTGATATCATGGCCCCCCAGAGATGTCGTTGTGGTGCAACCATGGACCCGCGTTATGGTCCCAAAGAGTGTCACCACTGCTTGGGCAAGGCTCACCTTTGGAGGAAGTGGAGTCCCCGGGTTAGGAGACCACCCTCCCTTTGCGGTGGCAGTTTATGCCGAGGGTAGATTACAGGATTGCCACTCTAATGGTCATTCACACCAACGCCAATGTGAGCAGTCCCATGGGCGTAGTAAAAGACAAGCCTCAAAGGGGGCTCTGCAGCCAGTGCAATGCCCAGCCCCTGCCCCAGTTGCAACCTCAGGGCAGGAGGACATACAGCTGAAAATTTTGGCTGCCATTCGTCTGACATGCAGGGTTGTCAGAATTAAAGCTTGCTCTCAGAGTGCAGCTTTTTCTGAGGCTCATATCTCTGGAAGAGCCTCCCCTGCACATCTGTCAATGTGCCAGGAGCGAAAAGCCAATCACCCAGATTTAATCTCCTTCTATGCCCTTGGTTCCCTTTTCAAAGAAGTTGGCTGAGGAATCACATGGCCTCAGCTCATTCTACCCAGAGGGGTTTGCATCGGCAGATGATTGTTCAGAAGAATCTAGTCCAGATAATGTGCTGTTAAGGGTCCTGAGCGCTGCTAAGATCCTTGGACTTGAGAGTCCTTTGGAAGTCCCAAGTTCCCCGTCCCTCAGTGGCTAAACCGGCAGCGGAAGATTACTGCAAAATTCTAAATAAAGCTTGGAATGCTCCTAGCCAAGCACCTCAGTTTAAGTCAGGCTGCAGGAGGGAGGTTAAGGCACGATACCCGTCGGAGACAGGACTGGGTGATCTGCCTACAGTGGAGAAGGAGATGGCAGCCTTAACCTCTCTCAGCCCAGAGAAGTTCACAGCTGGCACAGGGTGTCTGCAAAGGAAGTATGGCAAGACAAACTGCTTATTTTGTAGTACCTACAATGCAGCTGCTCGTGCAGCTTGTGCAGGAAATGCTCTGGTCATCCTACTGGCAGCTATCAGAAAAACTGTTAACACAGCTGACGTGACACCAAGAACATGGTAGATGCTGCCTGGTCCACCCATTCCCAGCTCTGCACCGATGTCGGGACAGCAGGATGCTTGCACAGGGACCCCCCTCGGGCAATCTGTCCTCAAGGCGAACCCTAGTTTCCACGGATGCTTCCCAGACAGGCTGAGGAGCAGTCTGGGAAGGCAGAACAGTGTGGCGTTTATGGAACACAGAACATAACAATGGGCTGGAGCTGAGGAAAGTTTATTTGGGCCTCAAGGCTCTTATTCCCTTCATACGCAGCAGGCATGTCCTTGTAAGAACTGACAATTCTTTCTTGGTGTACAACATCGACCATCAGGGTGACCTGATGCTATTTTTAGCAATGTTAGTGGTTAAAAAAAGGCAGATATGGAAGCATTCGCGGTGCCCCTAGCCAATGACATGGAAGTGGATCATGGAGCATACGGGCTGTTACATTGCTCCAGGCAACTTTGGGCAAGCTCTATACTCGATTATCAATGAAAAAGTGTCTTGAGGGCTTAATTTATCAGTTTTCATGCTGAAAAAGACTAAATTTTTGCCAGAATTATACTTTAAGGTCAGTCATATAACTGTTGATATAATGGTCTCGAAAGATGGTAGAAGGATGGTATCATCCATGGTTAAGACCGTAGTGCTGGTTATTCAATCTCATGGATCCAAAGTTATGTTCATAACTTGCGTTGTTCATAAACGATACCATGAGATCTAAATCTTCCCTTTTAATTCTAGAACCGTACAGACATCAGGTTACCGTGGTGCTTGGAATACTTTTGGCTTGCTGTCTTGTTGGGAATATAATCCAGTTCATAACCACAAATAAAACTAAAGTTTGTGAGCATTGCAAAGGTACAGTACATTCTACATTTAGCCTACTGATGTGGCTTCATATGACCTCAGGACAGGTTAGAGATCCCCATGTTTGATGAGAGAGAGAAGTTCAGAAGTTGGTACATTCTATATTTTACAGATATCAGGCCCAATTTTTGTGTTATATACACACATACACACATATATACACACACACACACACACACACACGTGGACAAAATTGTTGGTACCCCTCTGTTAATTAAAGAAAAACCCACAATGGTCACCGAAATAACTAGAAACTGACAAAAGTAATAAATAAAAAATTACGGAAAATTAACCAATGAAAATCATACATTGCTTTTGAATTGTGGTTCAACCGAATCATTTTAAAAAACAAACTAATTAAACAGGTCTGGACACAAATGATGGTACCCTTAACTTAATATTTTGTTGCACATATCATGCCACGCCCGGCCACACGGTCCAACACCTCCATCTAGTGGTTGCTTGGCGCCGCTGGTCCTCATCTTCCCTACCCACCTGTCGACAATTAGTGATCACCATCCCCTACTTCAGCCGTGGACCTCCGACCAGTCGGCGCCAGTTCGTCTTTACTACTACCAGTTAGCATCGGCTCTACCCGCAGTATCTTGCTCGCTTGCTTGTTTCCCCTGTCCTCCAGTAATCCCTTTTCCTTCGTCTCCAGTGCTCCGTCCGTCACCCCGACCTCTCGCTGCAGAACCTCCGCTTGTCTGACTATCCTGCCTGCTCTCCGACCCCCGCCTGTCTGACTCTCCTGCCGGTTCCTGATCCCCACCTGTCTGACTATCCTGCCTGCTCTCCGACCCCTGCCTGTCTGACTCTCCTGCCGGTTCCTGTTCCTCGCCTGTCTGACTACCCTTCTACCGCCAAAGCCCCGCCTGCCTGACTTTCCGCTTGCCCAGTCCTACCTTGTCATTCCCGTGAACCAAATAAACCCATCTTCCCTTCCACCCCGTCTCCCCTCCTCTGTGTCCAGCATCTGGGTCCTACAGTTCCGTAACCTTAACAGCACAACCTTTTGAGGCAATCACTGCAATCAAACGATTTTTGTAACTGTCAATGAGACTTTTGCACTCGTCAGGTATTTTGGCCCACTCTTCATTAGCAAAATGCTCCAGTTGTCTTAGGTTTGAAGGGCGCCTTCTCCAGATGGCAAGTTTTAGCTCCTTCCACAGATGTTCAATAGGATTTAGATCAGGGCTCAAAGAAGGCCACTTCAGAATAGTCCAATGTCTTGCTCTTAGCCATTCTTGGGTGTTTTTAGCTGTGCGTTTTTGGTCATTATCTTGTTGGAGGACCCATGGTCTGTGACTGATCAAGCTTTCTGACACTAGGCAGCACATTTCTCTCTGGAGTGCCTTGATAGTCTTGAGATTTCATTGTACCCTGCACAGATTCAAGACACCCTGTGCCAGATGCAGCAAAGCAGCCCCAGAACATAACTGAGCCTCCATGTTTCACAGTAGGGACAGTGTTCTTTTCTTGGTATGCTTCATTTCTTCGTCTGTGAACATAGAGCTGATGTGCCTTGCCAAAAAGCTCAATTTTTGTCTCATCTGTCCATAGGACAGTCTCCCAGAAGCTTTGTGGCTTGTGAATATGCATTTTGGCAAATTCCAGTCTCGCTTTTTCATGAATTGCTTTCAACAGTGGTGTCCTCCTTGGTCGTCTCCCATAAAGTCCACTTTGGCTCAAACAACAACGGATGGTGCGATCTGACTCTGATGCACCTTTAATTTCTTTGGAGGTTGTTCCGGGCTCTTCGGTTACCAGTCTTATTATCCGTCTCTTTATTTTGTCAATTTTCCTCCTGCGGGCACGTCCAGGGAGGTTGGCTACAGTCCCATGGACTTTAAACTTTTGAATAATATATGCAATTGCAGTCACAGGAACATCAAGCTGCTTGGAGATGGTCTTATAGTTTAGTTTTAGTTTAGTTTAGTTTAGTTTATTTAAAGTGTAGAATCACCATGGTGCAACATGGTCTCGGTACACTTTACAAAATTAATTACAATAATTAATCAAATAGCAAGTCACTTTACACAACAGTTTACAATAAATGATCAGAAAAAATACAGGCCAAATAGGCGAACATAGCCTACTGTGGAGGACAAGCAAAGAACGTACAGGGAGATAAATAGGACACTCAAATTTTGCCAAAACATTGTGTAAGAAGGTGCTTCTTAAGAAGTGTTTTAAAAGTTACGGTGGAAGTGGATTGTTTGACATGTAGTGGGAGACTATTCCATAAGCAGGGTGCACGGTAGGAGAAGGCCCTATAACCAAATGATTTTTTATTGACTGTGGGAACAACCAGAAGATGAGAATTTACAGAGCGGAGAGGGCGGGGTGGAATATAGGGTATGAGTAGTTCAGACAGGTATGATGGAGCCAGGCCATTTAATGCCTTATATGTAAGGAGAAGGACCTTGAAATCAGCTCTGGCCTGGACCGGTAACCAGTGGAGAGATTTCAGCACAGGAGTTATATGGCTGTATCTATGGGTTTTGGTCAGTATTCTAGCGGCTGAGTTCTGGTCAGTTGAAGGCTATGAGTTGTAGAGGCGGGAAGACCGGAGAGGAGAACGTTACAGTAATCTAATCTGGAGGATACTAGAGCATGAAGGACAATTTCAGCATTGTGACGGGACAGAACGGGGCGGATTTTGGTGATGTTACGAAGGTGAAAGAAAGCTGATTTGGTGATTTCCCTGATATGAGGCTGAAATGATAGGGAGGGGTCCAACGTGATTCCTAGATTTTTAACATGTGGACTTTCCGGAATCGTGCAACCATCGACAGTACAACAGAAGGATGGAGACATCTGCTTATTATTACAGGATTTGAGCACAACTAAATCGGTCTTGGCAGTGTTTAACATGAGGAGGTTTTGACTCATCCATGTTTTAATTTTGCCAATACAAGCCTCAAAATTACGGGACTGGGAGGTGTCATTGGGCCGTAAAGGCATGTACAGCTGAATATCATCCGCGTAACATTGATATTTAATGCCGCATTCTGAAATTATCCTTCCTAAAGGAAGCAGGTAAATACAGAACAAAAGAGGGCCAAGGACAGAACCCTGGGGTACACCAGACCTTACACTAGAGCATTTGGAGTGAGAATTATTATAGTTGACACACTGGGTTCTGTCGGACAGGTAGGAGCGGAACCTTGAAAGCGCCGTCCCCTGGACACCAGCGCAGTGTTCCAAACGATGTAGAAGGATGGTGTGGTCTATGGTGTCAAACGCTGCGCTTAAATCAAGCATGAGAAGTATAGATGCTGCCCCAGTGTCTGCTGTGATTAGCAGATCGTTAACGACTCTGGTCAGTGCTGTTTCAGTGGAGTGACAGGAGCGGAAGCCAGATTGAAATTTATCAAAAAGATTGTTAGTGGAAAGGTGATCAGTCAGCTGGCCGGCAACAACTCTCTCAAGTAATTTAGATGCAAAGGGAAGAGTGGAGATGGGTCGAAAACTGGCAAGAACCAGTGGGTCAGAGTTGGGTTTTTTGAGTAGCGGCTTAATGACTGCAGATTTGTATGCTAAAGGGACAAATCCCTCGGAGAGAGACTGGTTCAGGATGGTGCGTATGGGACCATTTAAAATATGAAAGAGTTCCTTAAAGAGGGGAGATGGGAGAGGGTCAGATGTACTAGTAGTGGAGGCTGCCACAAGAGAAGCTAAAGCCTCGGAGGAGATTGGTCGGAACTGTGGAAGAGAGCAGGAGAGCTGGGTCTCAGGGCCAGGACTGACAGTGTTGCTGAGGGCCTGCTGATAGCCTCTACCTTTTCCTGCTTGTCTATAATTTTCTATTTAATCGCCTGAGACAACTCTCCTTCGCTTCCTACCCATGTTCAGTGTGGTACACATCATGTCACCAAACAGCACAGTGAATACTTTTCACCCTTTAAATAGGCAGCCTGACTGATTACAAGTTTGAAGACACCTGTGATGCTAATTAGAGGACACCTTAGTTTAACATTTCCCTACGGTCAAATTATTTTCAATCTTTTCTAGGGGTACCATCATTTTTGTCCAGACCTGTTTCATTATTTGTTTTTTTAAATTATTCTGTTGAACCACAATTCAAAAGCAATGTCTGATTTTCATTGGTAAATTTTCACTAAATTTTTATTTATTATTATTTTTGTCAGTTTCAAGCTATTTCAGTGACCATTGTGGGTTTTTCTTTCATTAACAGAGGGGTACGAACAATTTTGTCCATGTACACACACACACACACACACACACACACACACACACACACACACACACACACACACACACACACACACACACACACACACACACACACACACACACACACACACACACACACACACACACACTCAGTACTGTTTGACCATCACAGGGTTCTATCGAAAATTACATTAATAGAAACGTAAATATAAACAATTAAAACAAATGTGGATATTCTTCTTCCGTTGTTAGTGTCAGGGAATCCCAGTGCCTCCTACCACGTTTCACATGCCTCAGTGATTCAAGAACAACAGGTACATCGGCATTGTGTGTGTATTTTATAATATGTGTATATGAAAAAATCCTCATCAAGCATAACTAATATTTAGTAACTTGGGCATGATACATTAGCCTGGCTCCGCCCGCCTAACTTCTGCTCAATTTAATTTCCCTTCAGTACTACGTTTGGGTCTGCGGTATGTTAGTGGGTTTTCTCCGTCCAAATTTTGTGCGTCCAATCAGCGAACAGAGGGAGTGGCCGAGAACAATGACGTTAAAGTCAGCTCTCGTTGAAGGACATCTTCACACACGGTGTTTGGTTTGTTTACAGCCTGCGTGCAACGTGATTCCCAGCCAAACGTTAGCAGTTGCTTAATTTTATTGCAATATCTAACTACCTATCTGGATAAAGTGTAGCTACCTGGTGTGTTATGGTACCAACCTGCATGTTCTTGGCCTTTTATATGAAGATACAATGACAAGTTTGATTGTATTCTCTTCCCCGTTTGGTAGTAATACACAGTTCTCTGTTGTAGGACAGGGAAACTGATTCCCTGAACTACGCAGCGTTGGAGTTCTCTTGGAGGAAAACCAAAGGAGGGAAGAGGAACAGTGAAAGGACTCAGGAGAGTCTGTATTCTGCTGTGAGATAACCTGCCATTGAATCAACCAGAGGGGCATTCCATCAACCAAGCCAAACACAAAGCAGGGCTTATTTTGCTCAGCCTCACTACTTTCAGTTAGAGTTCCATTCCATTATGGTGACCTAAGGGAATCTCCGCTAAGTAACCATGGCAATTTATCTGACCAAACTAACCTGGTCGGTGACAGTCTAACTGTCAGGTTTACCTTAGCTGTATTACAGAGAAGTCCATCTGTTGGAAACAAGCGTACAATCAGAAGTTTCCACCGAGCCCTCACTATTTTGTCAAGTGAAAGACCACAATCGGTCAAATTTACATATACAAACAGTGTATAAACAGCCTATATTTTCATCAAAGATTGCAAATAAAATTTAATGAGTTGCATGTTTGTGGATTTTTTCTCAACACATTTTTATACAAATCAATGTATTCTGCCACAATACGAGAACCATCATTTTGGTGAGTGGTCTAGAGCTGTTGCTGCGGTGTGGGCCGCCCGAGTTTGCGACCTGAGAATTTCATCCATTTCTTGGCATTGGCTTATTTTTGTAATTCCCTTAATGTCAGAGTAAGTAGGCCTAACAACTGACTTTTTATTTAATAAATACATCTTACAATCCAAATATAAATTGCAAAAACCCATGGTAAAATTGTTAATATTGTAGCGACCCTGGGACATTTACATAGTTTGTGCGTTATATGTTGCATTGTATTTCGTTGTCCGTTATGCCAGTTGTTCAATGTGCATGCATTGGAATGTTCTACTTGTCAATCAGTGTGTGGGCGAATCATTAGGTCAGCTGGGGGAGGGCCTTGGAAGAACAGGAGGGTCGGGCCTGGCACGTGTGAAGACCGTGTGGGGGATTGCTAGGGGTAACCTGTGTTTGTGTGGAACTTTTGCTAGTTTTGTTACATTAAAAGTTCCTTCAAATACTTATGACTGGACATCGTTATGTCACCGGCGAGGTCATTACAATATTAATGTTACTGATAGTGACAAAGACACCAATTGGTTAATTGAATCTATGAATTCATTGGTAGGATGGACCTTCCAGGAGGACTAGGGTGTATAAGCAGCACCACTTATGTCCCTGTCAGAAAAAACAAACATCTGCAAGTCATTTCCTTTTATAGACAAATGATGTGGGTGCTTAGCTATTAAGGCAGGCAGCCGAGACCACTTCTGTTGAGATGAATTTTGGTTACTCAATATAGAATATTTTCTTCTGGCTGCATTTACTAGGTCTATCAATTTAAAGAAATGGAAAATAAATGGCATGAAAAGTTATTTTCCTTGTGAAAATTACAGTTTCAGTTTTCTCTACTGAAAACTAAACCCCCAGTTAAATCCCCACTCTGTCACCCCATCAATTGCAGACTGGACTTTACTGATAATACGGTTCACATTTCTTCCCCTTTCCCACAATGCCCCATCATCTGCAAACAGTGAACCTCCTATATCCTCTGGTACCTTTGAAAAAACATAATTTATCATGATGATAAACAATAAAGGACTAATTACACTTCCTTGGGGAGTGCCATTCCCCACCATATACTTAAGACATTTCAGACCCAATCAGGACTTGTATTTTTCTGTCAAACAAGAAATTCTTTATCCAGTTAAAAACCCTTCCACCTACTTCCATCTTGTACAACTTAATTAACAAACCTTCCTTCCACATCATGTCATATGCTCTTTCGATATCAAAAAACACCACTACTACTGACTCTTTGTTTGCCTGTGCTTTCCGTATCTAATTTTCAAGCCTTATCACTGCATCCATTGTACGTCTCCCTTTTCTGAAACCACTTTGACAACTTGTCAACAACCGTTTCTTCTCAATCTCATAGGTTAGCCTTTCTGTCACCAACCTCTCCATTATTTTACCTATATTAGAAGTTAATGCTATTGGCCTATAACTAGAAGGTTTACCTGGATCTTTTCCTGGTTTCCTAATCAGAATCACCACTGCTTCCTTTCATACATTTGGTAACTTTCCCTCAACCCATACTCTATTATATAGCTCTAACAATTTTACCATTCCTCTTTCTCCTAGATGTTTTAACATTACATAGCTCACCTGATCTCCCCCTGGGGCTGAGGGCTTTGCTTTTTTAATTGCTCTCACAAGCTCTGCCATTTTAAATCCATCAGCTATTTTCTCCCTAGAATATACTCTCCTAACAAGGACATCAGGATAACTACTCAGAGTAATTTCTCTTCTCCTTCTCCCTTCCACTGTCAGACTATCAACACTATGCACCTTAGCAAAAGTTTTGGCCATCAATTCAGCCTTATCTTTATCACATGGTGCAGATTGCTCCTCTAATGTAATCACTGGGTACTCCCACTCTATTCTATCTCCTCCCATCTTCCTTATCATTCCCCACACTTCTCCTACTGGCGTTGTTCTTCCTATCTTACCACAAAACTGTCTCCAGCTTACCCTCTGTTCTCTTTGTAACGCTCCTTACCAGTGCTTGTGCCCTCTGATACTCTATCAGACTTTGTGTATTATGCTCTTTTAACTTTCTTAAAATGCTTTGTTTCGGGCTTTAACTACCTTGGAACCCTCCTCTGTCCACCAAGGAACTAACTTCATATCCCTTCTAATTTTACTTGAATGGATTGACTTACTGCAGCAATAATTGCTGATGTAACATTATTTATTGTATCTATATCTCCACTAGTATCAACTGAAACCATTACTTCTTCACTAACCAACTTAAATGCATCGCATTTTGCTTTACTATACACCCATTTCTGAACTCCATTTCCAACAATCACTTCTCCTCTTACTCCTACTGAACACACTGACACATAGTGGTCACTACCTAAAGATTTACCTGTCAAAACCTCCCAATTACTGATCCCCGCCAAACGTACTGACACCAGTCAGGTCCAACACTGACTCATTTCTTGTTCTTATAAACATACTTGTCCCCCTTCCATCAGTCATACAAACAAGATTCTTGTCTTCCATTAACTCTTCAATCACTTTCCCATTCATATCTGTGTGACTCCCCACATTGTGTTACGAGCATTGAAGTCTGCACACCATATTATCTTGTGTCTTTCTATACTTTTAATCCTAACTAGTTTCTCAATCTCTAACCTTTTACATAGATTATAATAATTAACAACAACACATTCCTCTCCCCCCTCTCCCCCCTCTCCCCCATCCCATACCTCCACCACTCTTTCGCAGGGAATGTCTGGCAGGAGAGGACTGATATAGGGGGAGCACAGGTGAAGGTGGTTGGGTTAATCAGGAGCGATCAGGGTGGCAGGCAGGTGAATGGGAAAACCAGGGACGGACCATGACAAAAGCTTAAGATAAGATAAGAAGCTCAAATAGAACTTTACAACCCTGGAAGGTTGTTCATTTCAAACTATTTGATTTAAATGCGGATGACCCCACATACATTTCTATTCCAGAGTGTTTGGAAACTTTCAGGCATTGCTGTTTACAAATAGAGCTTAGCAGCATTGCATTGTTTTAAATGTTCAGGAAAAAAATAACTAAATAACTCAACTAACAAATTTGATCAAATCAAATTATTTAGAGTAAAGGATAACACGATGTAAAATCTGTAATGTAAACTGATATAAGTTGGAGTGGACAAAGAAATTGTGATGCTGACGTAATGAGCTCCATGCTCTAAACAAACTCAGTTAAACTGACTGGGAAAAATAATTACAACTAATGTTATAAAAAGAACACTTGGAAATGTTTATTGTTTTTCATTTGAAGTCAAGGCTGCCACAATTATGTTAAGTGGTATAGCATGGTATGTGCTTGGTGACTATTAGTAATAATTACAACAATTTAAGATGTAACAAATGCGGGAAAGAGAGGACCCCTATTTTACCACAAGGTGTCAACTTGATGAGCCGGTTCCAAATGTAGGCTATTCCATTTTCATAACACGATGTGGACTTATCCAACCAGCTGGATGGGTTTGATTGGTGGACTGCATCAACTGGTAGGCTGGCGTGCATATTCATATACCTTAATTGACACCACACACAAAAATATTTTTGGAAGTGCAGAGTGTCATTAGACTCAAACTACAATAAACCGGTTTTAACATCAGCGCCGTGTGTCCTGGATTCAGAGGAGACCATTTAAAGTCTCCTTGGTGGCGGACTGGCGGGTAGCATTGACCTTACATTTACATTTAGGGCATTTAGCAGACGCTTTTATCCAAAGCGACTTACAATAAGTACATTTGTCACAAGAAATGCAACAATATATCGCTGTCGGTACAGAAAGGATGTTCATAGAACCAAGTGCAAGTACAACAATCGCTAGACTAACCAATTCCCGTGTTACAGCAATGATAGCAGCTACTGCAGTTGCGACACAGTTAAGTACTATAATACAATACAACACAATACAACACAATACAGTGTACAATGGTAGCCAGAGGGGGGAGGGTGGCTATGCAGAGTCGAGGTGGACTCTGAACAGGTGAGTCTTGAGTCTTTTTCGGAAGATAGTGAGCGACTCTGCGGTCCTGTGAACGGCAGGGAGCTCGTTCCACCACTGAGGTCCCAAAACCGAGAAAAGTTGTGACTTTGCTGAACGACCTTTGCTAGCTTTTAACGATGGCGGTACCAGACGTCCAGCTGAGGTAGTTGAGCGGAGGGATCGAGCTGGGGTGTGTGGCTTTAGCAATGGCAGGGCAGTTCCATTGACTGCCTTGTATGCCAGTACCATCGTCCCTGCTACTACAGGGAGCCAGTGGAGGTCCCGGAAGAGAGGGGTCACATGGGAGAATTTCGGTAGGTTGAACACGAGGCGCTCTGCCGCATTTTGGATGCACTGCAAAGGTTTAATCGCAGAGGCAGGAAGTCCAGCCAGGAGTGAGTTGCTGTAGTTGAATTAGGAGATGACCATTGATTGGACTAGAAGCTGAGCTGCTTCCCTTGTGAGGAAGGGCCGGATCCTGCAGATGTTGTAAAGTGCAAATCTGCAGGATCGGGCCACCGCAGTGATGTTTGTGTTGCAGCATAACTGTCCACTACCACACTGAGGTTTCTGACAGTTGGAGAAGGAGATACAGTGATGTTCTCAACGGTGACCAGTGAGTCCATGTGTGGGCAATCTTTCCCTGGGATTAGGAGGAGCTCGGTTTTGTTGAGGTTAAGCCTCAGGTGATGGGCAGTTGTCCAGGTGCTGACGTCCGCCAGACATTCTGATATGCGTGTTGCAATTAGAGCTTTATCAGATGAGGGGTAAGAGAGAAATAGCTGAGTGTCGTCAGCATAGCAGTGATAGGAAAAGCCGTGTGATGCAATTACAGAGCCCAGAGATCTGGTATAGAGGGAGAACAGAAGAGGCCCCAGTACAGAGCCTTGAGGGACCCCAGTTTCAAGCGTGCACGGTTTGGACAAGGAGCCATTCCATGTCACTTGATAGGGGCGGTTCATCAGGTAGGATGTGAACCAGGAAAGAGCAGATTCAGCAATGCCAAGTTCGGCAGAGTAGCAAGGAGGATCAGGTGGTTCACTGTGTCAAATGCTGCGGACGGGTCGAGGGGAATGAGAACCAATGAGAGGGACGAAGCTCTTACAACAATCCGATGGATCCTGAGGTGTAATCAGGTGTGCAGAGGAAAAATGTGCGAGGTAAGTTATCGGGGGTCAAGCCCCTTCAAAATATTGTTAAACCCCGTTTTCTTTATCATAGAGAAGGCTGTCATGTCTGCCTATGAATTCCTTGAGATACTGTGGTGAGCTCTTTGGAGCTCTGTGATGGCCTGAAGGCTGCAGGGAGGAATATTGCTGTTTGGCTGCCATGTCATTTGTTCAACTTGTTCCGCCGTATTTCTCCTCAACGTTTTCACTTGGGACATGTTTGGACATTGTGCGGCCCACTCGATTGTTTTCCTATGGAGTAGGCACTGCTGCAAGTTCACGGCGGGCATGTGTCATTGGTTTATGTCCATACATTACTTTTCGATTAAATTGTGTGTGTGTGTGTGTGTGTGTGTGTGTGTGTGTGTGTGTGTGTGTGTGTGTGTGTGTGTGTGTGTGTGTGTGTGTGTGTGTGTGTGTGTGTGTGTGTGTGTGTGTGTGTGTGCGTGCGTCCAGAGGTGGATGGATTACCGAAAAATCATACTTAGGTATTGAAGTAATGTAACTTTGATGAAATTGTACTAAAGTAAGTGTTAAGTTACTGGTATTAAAAATACAACTGAGTGGAAACTATTACTTATGACAAAGCCTTAGACAAATGTGCGAAATGGGTGGTGGAATTAACCGATTGGCCCGTTGAGTGTTGTGGATGGGCCTTAAGATAAAATATTATTTTGGATATATTGTTGCGCCTCATTTTTTCTGCTAGAGCCTATTAAAAGAGTACTTGAACAAATGCCTTTTTAAATGCAGGAAGTATTTCCACTTAAAGCCTACTTATTACAATCATCCTTTGTTCAACACCCAACTTTAAGGTTCAGTGCATGACAGGAAACAATACGTCATTGAATGTTTCAACAAGAGCAACACATCCTGTTGAAGCCATCAGTAAGGTCTATTTGCTTACACGTTTTGGTACTGCCTTGTAAAAAACGACATGGCCAGTCACAGCCCCCATCTCATCATTCGACCACAAGTGTCTATGTGTGTGGGTGCTTAAGTTGAGTGACTAGTGGTAAAAGATGTTGCCCATTCTGCCAGCCGTATGTCCTCTAGCAAGGTTCCCCAAGCCTGAGGGGCTCTGATGGAGTAGGAACGGTCACCTCTGGATTTGAGCTGAGACTTTTTTACATCAAGGAGGGTCCTGCCTGAGGAGAAAGGCTGCACACTGACTCGTAAGGGGCTACAGAATGATTTAAATGTGATTTACAACATTTCAAATACATTTTTAACTTCAATGGAGAAGCAATGATTGCGGTGGGGAATGGGCTGATAGTCGGTTAGAACTAGTAGAGAAACTTGAAATTGAATTCTGGATGAATTCGAACATCCGATTTATTTCAATGTGTGTTGAAAAGAGTAAATACAGAAAGACATTTAACGGCCAATGTTTTTTAAGTTTCCGTTTTGATATGCATCTCTGAAAACTAATCATTGGCTCATTCAGTCTTGAAGGTCCAGCCAATCATAATTGATGGATGGCATGTACATGTTGGTCCAAATCTGTCACTTGAGTCCAGAGCTCACTCAGCAGTAAAAACGTGATGATCTTGGCCAGTTATTTTGCAATGACAATTGTGATTGCATCATGTAAGTACAATTATGCTTCAAATCAACTTTTTCATGTTAATTATTAAACAATTGTCACTTGCATTGTACCATCTATGTATATTTCATATTTTCATATTTCTTTATTTTTAGTGCCGGTTGAGACTGAAGACATTCCTCTTTCGGTTTCTGAAATAAAAGCAGAACATGGCGATAAGGTTACTTTAAATTTTAGAGTAATGAAAAAAGACGATAAGATTGACTGGTACAAACAATCTCATGGATATGTTCCCCAAACAGTCGCTCGAAGAGTGTTAGGAATTTTTTTTATTTTTCCTCCCTTTAATTTAACATTTACAGTGGAAGAAGGGGTTTCTGATTTCAATCTGATCATTCAAAATGTAACTAAAGGTGATGAAGCAAACTATTTCTGTCGACAACAATTTTATGACAGTTGGACTAATGGCATTTTTCTGTCTGTCAAAGGTAAATGTAAATCTTCTTTAATGTTTTGCTTACAATATTATGATTAATAGTTTACATTTGCTGAAGGAACCCTCAACATATTGACTTTGGCCCTTTTGATGATTATTTGCAGTTATTTTGCAGATAAAAACGTCATGAAGGTAGATGAAAAGCAAGATGAAACAGGTTAATACATTCCACTTCCTACTTTCAGTATATCTGACTTATTAACTAACTAATGTTTATCAAATATTATATAAATATTGGTCATTCAAATGCTGGAACGCAACACATCATTTAAATTGACTAACATTTTCGTACCTTCCATCATATTACATCTAAATACAAATACTTTGAGTTCTAAAGCTTCCCGATGACCCATTGTAGATTATCTGATTCTAGAACCCTACAGGCATCTGGTGATCTTGGTGCATCGGATAATGTTGGGTTGCTGTCTGCTTGTGATTATAATTTTACTTTCGCTGACGGAACCCTAAACATATTGACTTTTTGATGATGATTATTTGCATTTATTTTACAGATCACAACATCACAACGGTTGAAGAAAAGGAAGATGAAACAGGTTATTACATTCCACTTCCTACTTTCAGTATATCTGACTTACTAACTAACTAATGTTTATCAAATATAATATAAATATCGTTCATCATTCATTATTTTACGTGACATTTTCTTCCCTTCCATCATATTATATCTAAATACAAATACTTTGAGTTCTAAAGCTTCCCGATGACCCATTGTTGATTATCTGATTCTAGAACCCTACAGGCATCTGGTGATCTTGGTGCATCGGATAATGTTGGGTTGCTGTCTGCTTGTGATTATAATCCTCATTCTAATCATTCATTACAGGTGTGTGACCATTGTAACACAACAGCACACTCAACACAAGAGCTCCTATCAGAACAGGTTTAAGACCGTCCCCACCGCTTAGATAGAGGTCTCAGTGCGCAGGATCGCGCACATTGATTCAGCAGAATATTTCATTTTCAATAGTTATAGTAGTTATGTAGTTATAGTTTATACATTTTGAACCAAATAAGAACTATTTGCATAGAAGGTTTTTAGATGACATAACAACATAACATGCCATGTCAACTGTGAATCCTCTCAAATGTTTTTGAGTAATACAGCTCTCTGTTGTAGGATGGGGAAACTGATTCCTTGAACTACGCAGCGTTGGAGTTCTCCGGCAGAAAAAAATCAAAGGAGGGAAGAAGAAAGGTGAAAGGACTCAGGAGAGTGTGTGTTCTGCTGTGAGAGAAACCTGACACCGAAGTCCGTCAACCACGTCCTAATATAGTTTGATCTGGTGGATGTGCAGTACATTTCTAAAAGGGATAAAAAGTACAAGCTCAAGTTAAGATACGAAAGACAATAATTAATGTGATTCTGACAAAGCTCAAATAGAACAACATTTTAACAGCGCTGGAAAGGGGTTTGGTTCAAAATATATATATTTTGAATGGTGAGCATATCATTTTGGGTTTCCTAGTGTAGATACATTCAGCCATTGCAAAGAGACCTAATGCGCCTGCATTGTGTTCATTTTTCAACTTACTTTTTATCAGATCAAATTACTTTATGCGAATTATCAATATGTTTGCATTTGTTTTTTATAAGTTGATATTGATGATGGACACTTAAGTGTGTAATAATTGTTATTGTTAATAATTGCTGTATTACTAACAAACGTTTGAAAGTATTCAGAGTCGACACGTCATTTTATGTTGTTATGTCATCTATCAACCTTACATGCTTATGCAAATAGGTGATATTTGGTTCAAAATGTATAAATATCTCTAAGCCTACTATAACTATTGATATTAAGCAAAAATTATTGTTGCTAGAATGTGAAAACTGATATTAGTTGGAATGGTCAAAGAAATTGTGATCTTGACGTTTGACACGACACTGCTAGCCGAACTGCTTTGTGGGAATTAAATGAAATAAATAAAATTAAATGCAACAAATAAAAAAAAAAGCTGTTTCTAATTAGCAATGAACACTGCCTAGATCATTGAATTGTAGGTTTCAAGGGGTCGTACGTATCATTTGGCTTGGTGTTGTTGCATGCAAAAATAATGGAGGAGGGTCCACCCAGCTGGGAGGAGCTGGCTGGTGGACCACATTGAGCTGTAGGCTGGAGTGGATCTGTCTGTCACACATCTGAGTGAAACCTCCCACTGAGGTCACACTTTTAGATTTAAAATGGCTTGTTAACACCACACCTGGTAGAAAGATACAGGCGCTTTAAAAAAACAAGAACAGCTATGGCTTGTTAACACCACACCTGGTAGAAACATACAGGCACTTTAAAAAACAAGAACAGCTATGGATGCATAGCTGTTCTTGTTCTAGACTATGCATTTAATACACAATACAAGAACAGTGGACAGGACACAACTCCAACCGAATGTGTGTTGCAGTGAAAAACCTATGTGATGAAAAACACAAAGGGGTTTACTTACCTCATCCTACCCCATGAAAGGAATCACAAAAAGGCAGGTCTAGACAATTAACATGGTTTAATGATAAAGATCTTCTCCTGTAATGAACTCTACTTTACTGTAACCTACTACACAGTACTCTACTCTACCCTACTCCAGCCTACTAAACTCTTCAACTGTTTCATGAGGTTCTTTCTTTCCACAGAAATACCACACACACACACACACACACACACACACACACACACACACACACACACACACACACACACACACACACACACACACACACACACACACACACACACACACACACACACACACACACACACAAACATATACAGTATTTAATGATGGCTGCTGGTTATGCCTGTCCCCTCTGATAACCTCTAACACTGAGGGGAAAATCTCCCTTCTTAGGGGAAAATTAGGGAATGATGCAAGACCATTCAAAAAATATGACTGGGTTTCAAATAATACAAAGCTTAATGCAAATAGGTGAAGTGTGCCTTTGAAACATGTAATACTGAGGGAATTGTTTAGATTGTAGATGACATTCTACATGACATAGTGTGCTTGAATGTAAGATTACATAAAACATATGATGAGTTCTGCAGATTCATGCAACCCACTGTCTGATTCTAGATCCCACCTGTCACCTAGCGGTCTTGGTGCATTGGATACTGTTGGCTAGCTGTGTGCTTGGGCAACAGTAGTTCAGGAGGATGAGCCAGTTGACTTTTAACCAGAAGGATGCTAGTTCGAGTGTTGAGGTGACCCTGAGCGAGACACTTAACCCTAACTGCTCCTGACGTGCTGGCTGTTGCCTTGCATTGTTGACTCCGCCTTGACTGTGTATGAATGGTTGTAAGTCTCTTTGGATGACAGAGTCTACTAAATGTAAATACAATGCAATGCTTGTGACCTGACTGTCACCGTTCAGTCACCGATGGAAGTATAACCATTTTTATGGTTGGTTTCTGATTAACTGTAGCAACGCATCCTGTTGTACCTGAAGTCTGGTATGGTTAAGAGTTGTGGTGGTGCATCAAAAACAAACACATGAACCCCGCCTCTCAACTTGCTGCCTAATTCTCACAGACCAGTTAACAGATCAGTGGTTAAAACACATACACTATAGGGAGAAAGATTGAAAGAAGTAACACTTTAATCGTTATCTTTGAAGCGGTTTGTATTAACTGCCACTTTACACTATAGGTTTGAGTTTCTTGGAGTTATTCCAACACAGAGCACATCAATATCCCTCCGACTTTAGCTGGGGTTAATTTTTGGTACTCAAACATTCAAACTAATTCTATAAGATCTGTCCTAAAGTCACTGAGAGGTGCATATTAACTCCTAACTTTCAGTGTTTTTAAGGTACTACTACTGCTACTAATGCTACTGTGTCTGCTACTGACTGCTTATTGAATCTTGAATTAATTTCTCAAGTGTTATAATTACCATGTCTCTAGAATTATTTTCCAATACAGTACTCTGCATTTCTGTCGTCATACAAACTAATGATCAGGTATGTTTGCTATGTCCACTGTGTGTGCGTGTATGCGTAAGTGTCCAGAGGTGGATGGACTACCGGAAAATTTTACTAAGGTATTGAAGTAATGTAACTTTGATGAATTTGTACTCAAGTAGGTGTTAAGTTACTGGTATTAAAAATACAACTGAGTGGAAAATTCCTATTACTTATGACAAAGCCTTTGACAAAGCCTTTGGCAAAGGCGCGAAATGAGTGGCGGTATTAACCGATTGGTCTGTTGAGTGTTGTGAGTGATCAAATATTCTCTCACATTTATTGTTCTGCGTCATTTCTTCTGCTAGAGCCTATTAAAAGTTTGCTTGAACAAATGCTTTTTTAAATGCAGGAAGTATTTCACTCAAAGCCTACTTTCATTGAATGTTTCTGAAGAACAAGAGCAACGCATCCTGTTGAAGCCATCAGTAAGGTCTATTTATGCTTAAACGTTTTGGTGTTGCCTTGAAACAACGACATGGCCAGCCACAGCCCCCATCTCATACCTCGACCACAAGCGTGTATGTGTGCATATTGTGTGTGTGACCTTTTCCCAGAACAGTGTAAATGTAACTATACTTTAAATAGAAAGGCATCATTGTGAGTGATAAGTTGAGTGACTAGTGGTAAAAGATGTTGCCCATTCTGCAAGCCGTATGTCCTCTAGCAAGGTTCCCCAAGCCTGAGGGGCTCTGATGGAGTAGGAACGGTCACCTCTGGATATGAGCTGAGGCTTTTTTACATCAAGGAGGGTCCTGCATGAGGAGAAAGGACGCACACTGACTCGTAAGGGGCTACAGAATGATTTAAAGGTGATCTACTGGATTTAAATACAATTTTAACGTCAATGGAGAAGCCACGATTGCGTTGGGGGTCTGTTAGAACCAGCAACTTAGTTGCTGAATTCTGGACTAGTTGGAACTTCACATTCATTACAAATATGAGAAACATAAATGATCACTGACATCATATTGAAGACATTATCTCAATTGTAGCTTTCAATGTGCGTCTTATAGAGGAAATACAGAAACACATTTAACGGCTCATGTTTTTTAGGTTTCTGTTTTTATATGCCTCTCTGAAAACTAAGTGAATCATTGGCTTGTTCAGTCTCGAAGGTCCAGCCAATCACAATTGCTGTATGGCATGTACATGTCGGTCTCAACTGTCACTTGAGACCAGAGCTCAATCAGCACTAAAAACATGATGATGATGGCAAGTTATTTTGCAATAACAATTCTGATTGCATCATGTAAGTACAACGTTTCAAATCAACTATTTCATGTAAATTATTAAATAATTGTCACTTGCATTGTACCATGTAGGTACATTTCATATTTTTGTATTTCTTTATTTTTAGTGCCGGTTGAGACCGAAGACATTCTTCGTTCCGTTTTTGAAAGAAAAGCAGAACTTGGAGATAACGTTACTTTGCATTGTAGAGTATTGGAAAAAAAAGATAAGACAGGAGATAAGATTGACTGGTACAAACAATCTCATGGATATGTTCCCCAAACAGTCGCTCGAAGAGTGTTTGAAAAAAGTCAAGTTTTTCCTCCCTTTAATTTAACATTCACAGTGGAAGAAGGGGTTTCTGATTTCAATTTGATCCTTCGAAGTGTAACTAAAGCTGATGAAGCAAACTATTTTTGTCGACAACAATTTTCTGACAGTTGGAATAATGGCACTTTTCTGTCTGTCGAAGGTAAAAGGTCAACCATTTTCAATGTTTTGCTTTCAATATCATGAGTAATAGTTTACTTTCGCTGACGGAACCCTAAACATATTGACTTTTTGATGATGATTATTTGCATTTATTTTACAGATCACAACATCACAACGGTTGAAGAAAAGGAAGATGAAACAGGTTATTACATTCCACTTCCTACTTTCAGTATATCTGACTTACTAACTAACTAATGTTTATCAAATATAATATAAATATCGTTCATCATTTATTATTTTACGTGACATTTTCTTCCCTTCCATCATATTATATCTAAATACAAATACTTTGAGTTCTAAAGCTTCCCGATGACCCATTGTTGATTATCTGATTCTAGAACCCTACAGGCATCTGGTGATCTTGGTGCATCGGATAATGTTGGGTTGCTGTCTGCTTGTGATTATAATCCTCATTCTAATCATTCATTACAGGTGTGTGACCATTGTAACACAACAGCACACTCAACACAAGAGCTCCTATCAGAACAGGTTTAAGACCATCCCCACCGCTTAGATAGAGGTCTCAGTGTGCAGGATCGCGCACATTGATTCAGCAGAATATTTCATTTTCAATAGTTATAGTAGTTATGTAGTTATAGTTTATACATTTTGAACCAAATAAGAACTATTTGCGTAGAAGGTTTTTAGATGACATAACAACATAACATGCCATGTCAACTGTGAATCCTCTCAAACGTTTTTGAGTAATACAGCTCTCTGTTGTAGGACGGGGAAACTGATTCCTTGAACTACGCAGCGTTGGAGTTCTCTGGCAGAAAGGTGAAAGGACTCAGGAGAGTGTGTGTTCTGCTGTGAGAGAAACCTGACACCGAAGTCCATCAACCACGTCCTAATATAGTTTGATCTGGTGGATGTGCAGTACATTTCTAAAAGGGATAAAAAGTACAAGCTCAAGTTAAGATACGAAAGACAATAATTAATGTGATTCTGACAAAGCTCAAATAGAACAACATTTTAACAGCGCTGGAAAGGGGTTTGGTTCAAAATATATATATTTTGAATGGTGAGCATATCATTTTGGGTTTCCTAGTGTAGATACATTCAGCCATTGCAAAGAGACCTAATGCGCCTGCATTGTGGTCATTTTTCAACTTACTTTTTATCAGATCAAATTACTTTATGCGAATTATCAATATGTTTGCATTCTTTTTTTATAA
Source organism: Melanogrammus aeglefinus (assembly GCA_900291075.1). Lineage (NCBI taxonomy): Eukaryota > Metazoa > Chordata > Actinopteri > Gadiformes > Gadidae > Melanogrammus > Melanogrammus aeglefinus. Next base: position 17,468 of record OLKM01002920.1, on the reverse strand, counting down.
GTTTATATTGATGATGGACACTTAAGTGTGTAATAATTGTTATTGTTAATAATTGCTGTATTACTCACAAACGTTTGAAAGTATTCAGAGTCGACACGTCATTTTATGTTGTTATGTCATCTATCAACCTTACATGCTTATGCAAATAGGTGATATTTGGTTCAAAATGTATAAATATCTCTAAGCCTACTATAACTATTGATATTAAGCAAAAAATTATTGTTGCTAGAATGTGAAACTGATATTAGTTGGAATGGTCAAAGAAATTGTGATCTTGACGTTTGACACAACACTGCTAGACGAACTGCTTTGTGGGAATTAAATGAAATAAATAAAATTAAATGCAACAAATAAAAAAAAAAGCTGTTTCTAATTAGCAATGAACACTGCCTAGATCATTGAATTGTAGGTTTCAAGGGGTCGTACGTATCATTTGGCTTGGTGTTGTTGTATGCAAAAATAATGGGGGAGGGTCCACCCAGCTGGGAGGAGCTGACTGGTGGACCAGATTGAGCTGTAGGCTGGAGTTGATCCGTCTGTCACTGAGTGAAACCTCCCACTGAGGTCACACTTTTAGATTTAAAATGGCTTGTTAACACCACACCTGGTAGAAAGATCCACACTGAGGTCACACTTTTAGATTTAAAATGGCTTGTTAACACCACACCTGGTAGAAACATACAGGCACTTTAAAAAACAAGAACAGCTATGGATGCATAGCTGTTCTTGTTCTAGACTATGCATTTAATACACAATACAAGAACAGTGGACAGGACACAACTCCAACCGAATGTGTGTTACAGTGAAAAACCTATGTGATGAAAAACACAAAGGGGTTTTACTTACCTCATCCTACCCCATGAAAGGAATCACAAAAAGGTAGGTCTATACAATTAACATGGTTTAATGATAAAGATCTTTTCCTGTACTGAACTCTACTTTACTCTAACCTACTACACCAGTACTCTACTCTACCCTACTCCAGCCTACTAAACTCTTCAACTGTTTCATGAGGTTCTTTCTTTCCACAGAAATACACAACACACACACACACACACACACACACACACACACACACACACACAACACCACACACACACACACACACACACACACACACACACACACACACACACACAAACATATACAGTATATAATGATGGTTGCTGGTTATGCCTGTCCCCTGTGATAACCTCTAACACTGAAGGGAAAATCTCCCGTCTTAGGGGAAAATTAGGGAATGATGCAAGACCATTCAAAAAATATGACTGCGTTTCTAACGATACAAAGCTTAATACAAATAGGTGAAGTGTGCCTTTGATGATGACATGTAATACTGAGGGAATTGTTTAGATTGTAGATGACATTCTACATGACATAGTGTGCTTGAATGTAAGATTACATAAAACACATGATGAGTTCTGCAGATTCATGCAACCCACTGTCTGATTCTAGATCCCACCTGTCACCTAGCGGTCTTGGTGCATTGGATACTGTTGGCTAGCTGTGTGCTTGGGCAACAGTAGTTCAAGAGGATGAGCCAGTTGACTTTTAACCAGAAGGATGCTAGTGTGAGTGTTGAGGTGACCCTGAGCGAGACACTTAACCCTAACTGCTCCTGACGTGCTGGCTGTTGCCTTGCATTGTTGACTCCGCCTTGACTGTGTATGAATGGTTGTAAGTCTCTTTGGATGACAGAGTCTACTAAATGTAAATACAATGCAATGCTTGTGACCTGACTGTCACCGTTCAGTCACCGATGGAAGTATAACCATTTTTATGGTTGGTTTCTGATTAACTGTAGCAACGCATCCTGTTGTACCTGAAGTCTGGTATGGTTAAGAGTTGTGGTGGTGCATCAAAAACAAAGACATGAACCCCGCCTCTCAACTTGCTGCCTAATTCTCACAGACCAGTTAACAGATCAGTGGTTAAAACACATACACTATAGGGAGAAAGATTGAAAGAAGTAACACTTTAATCGTTATCTTTGAAGCGGTTTGTATTAACTGCGACTTTACACTACAGGTTTGAGTTTCTTGGAGTTATTCCAACACAGAGCACATCAATATCCCTCCGGTGCTGGGGTTCATTTTTGGTACTCAAACATTCAAACTAAGATCTGTTCTAAAGTCACTGAGAGGTGCATATTAACTCCTAACTTTCAGTGTTTTTAAGGTACTACTACTGCTACTAATGCTACTGTGTCTGCTACTACTGACTGCTTATTGAATCTTTAATTAATTTCTCAAGTGTTATAATTACCATGTCTCTAGAATTATTTTCCAATACAGTACTCTGCATTTCTGTCGTCATACCAAACTAATGATTCAGGTATGTTTTGCTATGTCCACTGTGTGTGTGCGTGTCATGCGTAAGTGTCCAGAGGTGGATGGGACTACCGGAAAATTTTTACTAAGGTATTGAAGTAGTAATGTAACTTTGATGAATTTTGGTACTCAAGTAGTTGTTAAGTTATTGGTTATTAAAAATACAACTGAGTGGAAAATTCCTATTACTTATGACAAAGCCTTTGACAAAGCCTTTGACAAAGCCTTTGACAAAGGCGCGAAATGAGTGGCGGTATTAACCGATTGGTCTGTTGAGTGTTGTGAGTGATCAAATATTCTCTCACATTTATTGTTCTGCGTCATTTCTTCTGCTAGAGTCTATTAAAAGTTTGCTTGAACAAATGCTTTTTTAAATGCAGGAAGTATTTGACTCAAAGCCTACTTTCATTGAATGTTTCTGAAGAACAAGAGCAACGCATCCTGTTGAAGCCATCAGTAAGGTCTATTTATGCTTAAACGTTTTGGTGTTGCCTTGAAACAACGACATGGCCAGCCACAGCCCCCATCTCATACCTCGACCACAAGCGTGTATGTGTGCATTTGTGTGTTTGTGACCTTTTCCCAGAACAGTGTAAATGTAACTATACTTTAAATAGAAAGGCATCATTGTGAGTGATAAGTTGAGTGACTAGTGGTAAAAGATGTTGCCCATTCTGCAAGCCGTATGTCCTCTAGCAAGGTTCCCCAAGCCTGAGGGGCTCTGATGGAGTAGGAACGGTCACCTCTGGATATGAGCTGAGGCTTTTTTACATCAAGGAGGGTCCTGCATGAGGAGAAAGGACGCACACTGACTCGTAAGGGGCTACAGAATGATTTAAAGGTGATCTACTGGATTTAAATACAATTTTAACGTCAATGGAGAAGCCACAATTGCATTGGGGGTCTGTTAGAACCAGCAACTTAGTTGCTGAATTCTGGACTAGTTGGAACTTCACATTCATTACAAATATGAGAAACATAAATGATCACTGACATCATATTGAAGACATTATCTCAATTGTAGCTTTCAATGTGCGTCTTATAGAGGAAATACAGAAACACATTTAACGGCTCATGTTTTTTAAGTTTCCGTTTTTATATGCATCTCTGAAAACTAAGTGAATCATTGGCTTGTTCAGTCTCGAAGGTCCAGCCAATCACAATTGATGTATGGCATGTACATGTCGGTCTCAACTGTCACTTGAGACCAGAGCTCAATCAGCACTAAAAACATGATGATGATGACAAGTTATTTTGCAATAACAATTCTGATTGCATCATGTAAGTACAACGTTTCAAATCAACTATTTCATGTAAATTATTAAATAATTGTCACTTGCATTGTACCATGTAGGTACATTTCATATTTTTGTATTTCTTTATTTTTAGTGCCGGTTGAGACAGAAGACATTCTTCGTTCCGTTTTTGAAAGAAAAGCAGAACTTGGAGATAACGTTACTTTGCATTGTAGAGTATTGGAAAAAAAAGATAAGACAGGAGATAAGATTGACTGGTACAAACAATCTCATGGATATGTTCCCCAAACAGTCGCTCGAAGAGTGTTTGAAAAAAGTCAAGTTTTTCCTCCCTTTAATTTAACATTCACAGTGGAAGAAGGGGTTTCTGATTTCAATTTGATCCTTCGAAGTGTAACTAAAGCTGATGAAGCAAACTATTTTTGTCGACAACAATTTTCTGACAGTTGGAATAATGGCACTTTTCTGTCTGTCGAAGGTAAAAGGTCAACCATTTTCAATGTTTTGCTTTCAATATCATGAGTAATAGTTTACTTTCGCTGACGGAACCCTAAACATATTGACTTTTTGATGATGATTATTTGCATTTATTTTACAGATCACAACATCACAACAGTTGAAGAAAAGGACGATAAAACAGGTTATTACATTCCACTTCCTACTTTCAGTATATCTGACTTACTAACTAATGTTTATCAAATATAATATAAATATCGTTCATCATTTATTATTTTACGTGACATTATCTTACCTTCCATCCTATTATATCAAAATAGAAATTATTTCAGTTCTGCAGCTTCCAGATGACCCATTGTAGATTGTCTGATTCTAGAATCCTACAGGCTGGTTCCCATGGTGCTTGGAATACTGTTGGCTTGCTGTATGGTTGTGATCATAATCCTCTTTCTAACCAGAAATAAAAAACAAGTTTGTGAGCATTGCAAAGGTACAGGACCATCTCACCCTGCTGCCATTTACATGAATGGAAACAGGAGTGGTGAATGTCAGAATAGTTCTGGGCCTCCGTCTGCTCCACAGAGCTGTGTCTACACTCTCCCCAAGAACAATGTAGACTCCTCTGATGCTGGGACTTACTACTGTGCCCTGGCAGCATGTGGGGAGGTTGTGTTTGGAAATGGAACTAAACTAAACCCTTTTTTTAAGATTATACTTGTTTATTACATACTTTTAATTATAATAGAATAATAGAAGAATAATATCGGTTATTTATTATTTTGAAAATGAATCTCAATGTTTTCCTTAATTTAACATTATGAAAATATTTTTCTTGAAAAACTTCCTTCAGGAAAATCACATTCCCTTATATCATATGTAATTGTTCATAAAAGATAACATGGGATCTAAATCTTCGCTTATAATTCTAGAACCCTACGGTCATCTGGTTACCGTGGTGCTTGGAATACTGTTGGCTTGCTGTCTTGTTGGGAATATAATACAATTCCTAACCAGAAATAAAAAGCAAGTTTGGGAGCATTGCAAAGGTACGGTACATTCTACAAGCCTACTGCTTTGACATGATATGACCTAAGGATAGGTTAGAGATCCCCAGCTGCTTCAATCGATACATTTGTAGTCTGCATACTGAATCGATGGTATATGGTATTTTACAGATACCTGGCTGCAGTTTTTTTTTAAACTTGACTGACATGAAATGCTACAAACGATAGCATTAAAAAAAGTAATTGTTCACCTGTTCTTATCTTCAGGAACACTGAGTTCCTCTGACCATGTTGCAACTGACTCAGTGATTCAGGAACAACAGGTACTCATTGCATGGTGTTTAATATGTATGTACTGAAATTCATAATCGAGAAGAACAATTAAAATAAAGATGTGCAAATGTTCTCATTTGAGACAAAATTAGAAGTTCGGTTATATCTAATTCGTTAAATCAATGTTAAAAAGTATGTAAAATAGTGGAAGCTAGTGGAACGGGCTTGCGAGACATACGTTATATAAGTTTTTCATACGTATGTTTTAGATGGTGTACAATGCCATAAAAATAAGTATTGTTGTTCTTGTTACCCTAGAATTATATCTACCTGGGGGGTCCTCTGTCACAGACCACCGGCGCTAGAGCGAATGGGCTTTTAATTTTAAATGAAAGCGGAAGTGAACCTCGTGTTTCAGCCTGAATTTGAACCCGGTAAGGGGAAAAAGGGTTTGGAACTAAGTGTTCCATGAAGAAAAGGGGCTATTATCCCAACGGCTATGACCCGGTAGTGTATCAGTGTTATTATGAGTGATGTTCTCTATGAAGAAGCCCTTCATACCGTGGATATAGCTGCTATACTATAAGAATTTGGAAAGATTAACCCTCTCTCGGGCACTATGGTGTCTCTTGCAGTTCAGTACAGGCCAGCCTGGCTTCTCCTAGCGTCGTTGGTGATGGGGAGTATTCAGTTTGCTGTAATCTGTGGCACTATGCGCCACTTAATTCTTCTCACTAGGAAGGTTGGAAAATAATATAATGTTTTATTGTTCTTTAATGTTTTATCTTAAGACTTTTCTAGAACATTGTAAAACGTATTTAATTCTTATTTTGATAAAATGCATGTTCTTGAACTTCACTGCAACCATCCTGACAGCTCAGATGTTTGTTCGTAATACACAGTTCTCTGTTGTAGGACAGGGAAACGGATTCCTTGAATTACGCAGCTTTGGATTTCCCTGGCAGGAAAACCAAAAAGGGGAAAAAGAACAGTAAACAGACTGAGGAGGGTCTGTATTCTGCTGTGAGAGAAACCCGCCACTGAAGTCCATCAACCAGGGAGTTTGTGTCCCCTCATGAGGCTAAAAGAATGAAATGGTATTGGCAGGTTCTGACGCAGTTTGGATTGATGAATTTGAATGTTGTGCTATGGTTGTTGGTGGAAATAATCTGAACCATTTTATTGTCATGGATATATGTCGATTGTTTATATTTAGTTATGTTGCTTGGATTGAAAGATACAAACTTAATAAACATGTTTTTTAATGTGCCACCGATCTCAAGTATGCTTGCCGATGTTGCTTGGTAACCATTTCCTGGACCCCGTCCACCGCCGCCTGACGTCTGGCCTCGTCCACCTGCAGTCCTCAAACAGCCTCAGCTGCCGACACTGCAGCAGCTCGAGGACGTCCCTTCTGTGCAGCCACAGCCACAGTATCTACCATTGGCTGTTTCCCCTGTAATCTCTGATTTCAGTGTCAGTCTCCCCCCATACTCTGCAAGTCGTGACAGATAATATATCACATCAGGTTGAAAAAGTCATTGCCTTCCCAAATGTTTTGTATTAGTTGTTTATAGTTCTAGTATAGTATCATTATTTATAAATATATTTTTCGATTTACACGGTTCAGTTTAGACTAAAATTTAATGAGAACTGCACCTCACAGAAAATGAAGTAGATCATGGCTTGTGTCTTTCAGTGGCTCTTTAACAATCATAGTTGTCCTTGGCACTCATTTTGTATTCCACGTATTTCATATGAATGTAATGGTACAGACTGTTGATCTGTTCTTAAATACATTGCAATTTCTAGAATGCTTTTTTATCTGTTTTACTCTATTTTTTAAATATGTTTTATTTTACTTACCTCTATTTTATTGTATTGTATGTCAATGTTTATATGTGAAGCACTTTGAGTCTGCCTTGTGTATGGAAACTGCTATATAAATAAAGTTGCCTTGCCTTTGCTAGCCTTGCTTACAGTGAGCAATTTATGTTTTACAATGTCTAATGATCATGTAGAACAGGGTTCCCCAATTAGTTTTGCCAGAGGGCCAAATTTGGTCAAGCATGCCATGCCATGGGCCGAGATATTGTTTTATTTTTTTAATTCGCCATTTTTATGTGCACATTTTGCTTTAATTATCATAACTATAATTGTGTTAGGAGTCACACAATAACAAAATGCTCTCTTGAAACAAAATTAGTCAAAAACCTACTATTCATTTATTAAAATGCCCCTGAAACATCTGAGACAACAAAATCCTTCATTGCTGGATCTTCCTGCATTTTGTTCTTCTCCAAATGCTCGCGCAGACGTGGGAAGTGCAACTTTCTCCCTTGAATGTCTCTCTCCAGAAGGTGCAGCGTTGACCGGAAGGCTTCAACCGCCTCGTACCTGTCAGCAACAGTGTGGTTCTTGCCTTGTAGCTGCAGGTTAATGTCTTTCAGATGAGACATGATGTTACACAAAAAAAATAATATCTGCTAAGACCTTTGTGTCAGTTAAAAAGCACTGGGCTATGCAGGCTGGATAAAAATGACACAAGTACATCACGCAGGTCGCACACCCTCTCCAACACACAGCCTCTTAGCTGAGTGTCGATGTGTCCCTGAGCAAGACACTTAACCCTAACTGCTCCTGATGAGCTGGCTGTCGCCTTGCATGGTTGACTCTGCCGTCGGTGTGTCAATGTGTGTATTAACCGATGTAAGTCACTTTGGATAAATGCCCTAATTGTAATTTCTTAAAGGGATTAATAGTAACAGACAAGTAACAGAGGCAAGCTCACAGGCAAGCATACAAATGTGTGGGTTTCCAACATGAATACTTTCAATGAAAGTATTCACACATGAATACTTTCATTCATTGCCAATAGTCCTATAGCACCCGCATTGTTTGCATTCGTCTGAAAATTCCAGACGAGGAAACTACTTAATTCAACCTTTTAATATGTTTACATTTAGTTTTTTGCAATTTTATGTTGACGACGCATGTGTAATTGTTGCTAAAATGTGTAAACTGATATGAGTTGAAATGGCCAAAAAAAACTTGTGACCTTGAGGTTATTAGCTCCATGCTCTAAACAACTTGGCTGGACAAACTGCTTTGCGAAATTTGCATGAAAATAAATGAAGTGAAAAATAAGACAAATCAAAAAAACACTCGGAAATATTTGTTTCTAATTTGTGATGAAAACAGCCTAGATTATTGAATCGTATGTTTCGAAGGTCAAATCTTACGACTCCAATAAAATAAGAATGTTTTTCGATGGATGTAAATATGACTAATGTAAATGAAATCTAGATGAGAGAAATGATTATAAATTGCAAATTATCAGAGACAAGGTTTTCTGCTTGGTGTTGTTTTACAATAATAATGAACCGATGGGAACAGGGGGGAGGGCAGAAAGTGGCTTGTTTTATCAAGGTGTCATGTTGATGAGCAATTTCAGAATCTATCGTTCTTCTGACCTCACAGTGTGGGAGTGTCCAACCCAGCTGGGAGGAGCTGCCTGGTAGGCTGGAGTTGATCTGTCTGTCACACATCTGAGTGAACCCGCCCACTGAGGTCACACATTTCGATTTTAAAATGGCTTGTCAACACCCCGCCTGGTAGAAAGATAGACACTTTACAAAAAAAAGGCTAACTATGAATATAGTATTTATTTAAAAAGTTAACAAAACAAAAACCCTTACTACTTGCATTTAATACTCACACAAGTACTGTGTGGACAGGACACACCTCTAACCTGAGGTGTTTTTAATTTTTCACAATGAAAAACCTGGGTGAGGAAAAACATAAAGGGTATAACTCACCTTTCCTCTAAAGTGCGAACACGACAAGGCAGGCCCATAAAACCTACACGGTCGATTTAATGATAAAGATCTATTGGGCTCTTCTCTACTCCTCTCTTCTCTACTCTTCTGCTTTACTCTCATCAGGTTCTTTCTTCAACACAAATGCAAATACAAACATACATAGATACATAAATACATTTTGACAGTTGCTGGGGTTAGGCTGTACTGAAACATGCCAGCCTTGTGGTTATGTGGATCTGTGTAGAGAGATAACTCCAGAGAGAGAGAGAAGGGGAGACTGCATACAAGACAACAAAAGTGCATGCCCTGTATTTGACAGCATACAATACAGAGACATGACATCTTTTGATGTGCTTTGTACGAATGGTGGGTATGTGTCTCTTATATGGAATGATGTATCTTCTGCTGGTCCATGCAGGGCAATATGATCCCAAATCAATACTAATATTGAGATATTTGTATCTCTGAATGAAATTGAATCAAACATGTTACTAACGCCGTCATCATCAAAATGATTGCTAACCACTAACTTCATTATATTTTACTTTACTCTTTAAAAAAGCACATGCAAAAAAATAGAATACAATTGAAATATTTTTCTCTTCACTCAACAAACACCATTCAGTTTCAGTCAGTGACAGGATATATAACCATTTTGTGGTTGGTCTCTCAAGAGCCTTAGCCACACATCCGCACTCTCTGGTTACAGCTCGGTGGTAAAAACACATACGGGGGAGAGAGATTAAAGGAAGTTGCAATTGAAGCGTTATCTTTCATTTGCTTGTTATATTAACTACCACTTTACGCTCTTGGTTATTCTATTGGGTTTCTTGAAGCTGCTCCAACACAGAGCACGTCAATATCTCTCCACTCATAGCTGGGGTTCATTTTGGTACTCAAACATTCAAAATAATACTGTAGGATCTGTCCTAGGTCACAGAGAGGTGCATTTTAACTCCTCAGTGTTTTTCATCTACTACTACTGCTACTAATTCTAATGTGTCTGCTACTAATGCTACTGCTAATTCTACTACTTTGTCTACTACTACTACTGATGATTGAAATACATTAATTTATATTTATTTCACTTTCCATGCATTTCCAATTAGTTTTGCCAGAGGGCCAAATTTGGTCAAGCATGCCATGCCATGGGCCGAGATATTGTTTTATTTTTTTAATTCGCCATTTTTATGTGCACATTTTGCTTTAATTATCATAACTATAATTGTGTTAGGAGTCACACAATAACAAAATGCTCTCTTGAAACACAAAATTAGTCAAAAACCTACTATTCATTTATTAAAATGCCCCTGAAACATCTGAGACAACAAAATCCTTCATTGCTGGATCTTCCTGCATTTTGTTCTTCTCCAAATGCTCGCGCAGACGTGGGAAGTGCAACTTTCTCCCTTGAATGTCTCTCTCCAGAAGGTGCAGCGTTGACCGGAAGGCTTCAACCGCCTCGTACCTGTCAGCAACAGTGTGGTTCTTGCCTTGTAGCTGCAGGTTAATGTCTTTCAGATGAGACATGATGTTACACAAAAAAAAAAATATCTGCTAAGACCTTTGTGTCAGTTAAAAAGCACTGGGCTATGCAGGCTGGATAAAAATGACACAAGTACATCACGCAGGTCGCACACCCTCTCCAACACACAGCCTCTTAGCTGAGTGTCGATGTGTCCCTGAGCAAGACACTTAACCCTAACTGCTCCTGATGAGCTGGCTGTCGCCTTGCATGGTTGACTCTGCCGTCGGTGTGTCAATGTGTGTATTAACCGATGTAAGTCACTTTGGATAAATGCCCTAATTGTAATTTCTTAAAGGATTAATAGTAACAGACAAGTAACAGAGGCAAGCTTCACAGGCAAGCATACAAATGTGTGTGGGTTTCCAACATGAATACTTTCAATGAAAGTATTCACACATGGAATACTTTCATTCATGCCAATAGTCCTATAGGCACCCGCATTGTTTGCATTCGTCTGAAAAATTCCAGACGAGGAAACTACTTAATTCAACCTTTTAATATGTTTACATTTAGTTTTTTGCAATTTTATGTTGACGACGCATGTGTAATTGTTGCTAAAATGTGTAAACTGATATGAGTTGAAATGGCCAAAAAAAACTTGTGACCTTGAGGTTATTAGCTCCATGCTCTAAACAACTTGGCTGGACAAACTGCTTTGCGAAATTTGCATGAAAATAAATGAAGTGAAAAATAAGACAAATCAAAAAAACACTCGGAAATATTTGTTTCTAATTTGTGATGAAAACAGCCTAGATTATTGAATCGTATGTTTCGAAGGTCAAATCTTACGACTCCAATAAAATAAGAAATGTTTTTTCGATGGATGTAAATATGACTAATGTAAATGAAATCTAGATGAGAGAAATGATTATAATAAATTGCAAATTATCCAGAGACAAGGTTTTCTGCTTGGTGTGTTGTTTTACAATAATAATGAACCGATGGGAACAGGGGGGAGGGCCAGAAAAGTGGCTGTTTTTTTTATCAAGGTGTCTCATGTTGATGAGCAATTTTCAGAAATCTATCGTTTCTTCTTGACCTCTCACAGTGTGGGAGTGTCCAACCCAGCTGGGAGGAGCTGCCTGGTAGGCTGGAGTTGATCTGTCTGTCACACATCTGAGGTGAACCCCGCCCACTGAGGTCACACATTTCGATTTTAAAATGGGCTTGTCAACCACCCCGCCTGGTAGAAAGAGATAGACACTTTACAAAAAAAAGGCTAACTATGAATATAGTTATTTTATTTAAAAAGTTAACAAAAACAAAAACCCTTACTACTTGCATTTAATACTCACACAAGTACTGTGTGTGGACAGGACACACCTCTAACCTGAGGTTGTTTTTAATTTTTTCACAATGAAAAACCTGGGTGAGGAAAACACTAAAGGGTATATACTCACCTTTCCTCCTAAAGTGCGAACACGACAAGGCAGGCCCATAAAACCTACACGGTCGATTTAATGATAAAGATCTATTGGGCTCTTCTCTACTCCTCTCTTCTCTACTCTTCTGCTTTACTCTCATCAGGTTCTTTCTTCAACACAAATGCAAATACAAACATACATAGATACATAAATACATTTTGACAGTTGCTGGGGTTAGGCTGTACTGAAACATGCCAGCCTTGTGGTTATGTGGATCTGTGTAGAGAGATAACTCCAGAGAGAGAGAGAAGGGGAGACTGCATACAAGACAACAAAAGTGCATGCCCTGTATTTGACAGCATACAATACAGAGACATGACATCTTTTGATGTGCTTTGTACGAATGGTGGGTATGTGTCTCTTATATGGAATGATG
>OLKM01002920.1:0-2500 GCA_900291075.1 Melanogrammus aeglefinus | reverse complement strand
TAGTACACACATAACAAATATCTGGTCAGGACAATTCAATTTTCTAATCTATTCTAACAATTTATCGGAAGAGGGATGAAGGAAAAGAGTAAAGGATGAAACCGAATAACACACACATTATTATTAATACCCCTATTTTACCACAAGGTGTCATGTGGATGAGCCTTTTTAAAGGTTCCATCACATGCCGTGGGATTAGCCTTCACAACTCGTTTTGGAAATCGGACCCTGATGACATCCCCCAGGTGATCTCGATCCCCATGATTGTCTATGCCTGCTTGATTGGTGGGCGGTTTCAGCCGTGTTGAAGGGGATGTATCTCCCTTGGACTACTTGTCCATAGAGAGGGAGCTGTTCAGAGCGTCGACGAGTTTCCTCCAGGCCCGCCGGCGTGGGGTTGCCACATACCCCTACCCTCAGCAGCAAGCCCAGGGTTCCTCTGGTAAGACCTAGGCAGGCGTCCCTCTGGGATTAGGGCGTCTGCATTGGCGTGAGCCCGTCCTGGTCGATGGACCACCTGGAAGTGGTAGTCTTGTAGGGCCAGGAACCAGCGCGTCATCCTGGCGTTGGTGTCTTTGGCCGTCACCATCCATTTCAGGGGGGCGTGGTCGGTGATGAGGGTGAAGTGGTGTCCGAGGAGATAATAACAGCATTTCTCCAGGGCCCACTTGATCGCCAGCGCCTCCTTCTCTACATTTGAGTACACCCTCTCGCTGGCCAGGAGTTTCCGGCTGATGAAGGTCACCGGGTGCTCTTCTCCTGACCGGACCTGGGACATAACAGCTCGCAGTCCCACCTCAGATGCGTCGGTCTGGAACCACGCAGGGGAGATTAAAGTCGGGGGTGATTAGCAGTGGCTCGGTGCATAGGGCTTGTCGTAGGCGCGAGAAGGCCTCCTCGATCTCGTCCTTCCAGGCCACTAGGTTAGATAGAGCCCTAAGAACTAAGTTTAAGAGAATTTATTTTTTGCCGTTTAAAAGCTTACATGTCCGGGAGATTTAGCTGCCTGGAGGTCCACCACGTCAAGTCTGAGCTCCACAAATCATCACAAACACACAGTTGGTTACTGCTCCATCGGGACCTCCTTCGATCTGTCTCCTCCTAATGTTCTTCTCCACTGTACATCCCAATGCCTGAGAGACAGCTTGTTACTTATCCAGAGGGCTGTTCACAAACTGGAACCCCTCCCTTATACAAAGTGGTTTTTCGGCCTTGTAAGTGGTTATCAGTCACCACCTCTTTGTCTTAAAGCAGCCCTTCACATATTGCTTGGGCAAACCGGCCTTCTAAGGCCTGGCTTTTCTATGTTCAGTTCAGAACTCCTTATCGATCCATGTTAAGCTCACAGCACAGCAAAAATGAGAACTCATAAATATTTGTATAATCATGACATGATTTACATAAATATTGCTATAGCATTACTGCTTTATTGATTTTACTCTACTTTATAAAAGTAGATCAAAAATCATTCTTCCCACAATACATATAATACATTTGTTTATTAACGAAGAGCGCAATAAAATACAGTGGCAGGTTGACATTATTTATCGATAAAGAAGCGCGATAAAAGGGATTTTACACCTTAACACATGTGATTCTCTCCCATGGGTCCTGGCGATAGAGACGGGGTCTAGCGCTGGAGGTGGACCTGAGGCCAGAGGTCTGCAGCAGGACACTATTGGGAAATGGTGGTGAAGTCAACAACTCACATCTTCTGTCGCTTCTTTCAGGCCATCAGTAAACTATGAATTTTGTTATTGTTTTGATTGAAAGATCCTATACCTTCAAAGAGATAGTGGACAAATCGGTATCTACCTACAGAGAAATATGATATACTAACGCAGCAGGTTTGAGGTTATATTTAAAACAGTGAAATCCACATGACATAATGTGAATGTATTGGTACAGAAAGAATATGAGGAGTTCACGATTCATGGTGACCCATTGTTGATTGTCTGACAATAGGTCCCAACTTTCATCAAGTGACCTTGGTGCACTGGATGTGGTTGGCTTGCTGTCTGCTTGTTATTATAATCCTCATTTTATTTATAAATCATAGGTTAGTGAGATTTGTTATGATACTGTGTATTATACAGAGATTTAGAGGACATAATATATTTTATGGATCTTAAATATGGACTATGGCTAATATTTCTCTTCAGCTACCTAGCTTATAATGTTTCTGAATAAATATAATGCTCCCATCAGCTGATGTCCCTGGCAATAAAATAACGAAAGCATTGAAATTGTCCATCCTTTTTTTAATTTAATGCTCAAGTGCATTACAACTCACTTGTTGAATAAATTCTGCAAGTATGCAATGTCTCTATCATTGGTATCCCACAAAATGCACTGGAAATTGGTCCTCACACTCAACAATTACACTTCTGGCAATTGGAAAGGAAGTACCCTGGTACTGGCAATTTGGCTGGCTGGGTTGAACAGCACCGTTAGTGAGTCGACACATGACAAAAGTAAACGGGTTGTTACTAGTGATTGA
>OLKM01002919.1:37804-49999 GCA_900291075.1 Melanogrammus aeglefinus | reverse complement strand
GACTCTCTTGCCCGATTGGCTCTGGCAGTCAGCAGGTCACCGGGGAAGGATCGAACTTCGGTAGATTAATCGGTTTACAACGAGTGGACCCGCATCCAAAAAAGAGCTCGGATGGCAGGAAACTCGAGTTTATTCTACTAAAGTACTGTAAATAAACATCTCAGAGCAAACAGTCTGGTTCTAAAAAAAACACGTGATTGTTGAGTCTCAACACAAACAGTCCAACATGAACCCCGACCCACCGTGCACCGTGAGGGGAACCCGAGGACGTCCACGCTGCTCCTCAAGCGCGACACCGGCACATCTACGAAGTGGCTTCTAGTCGGTTCGATGAGCCGGGTTAGCCTTATGCCCAACAACAGCAAACCACCCCACAACTTTTCTTTTGGATTTTAAAACGACTATTTCGCTCGTCCGCGAAGCAGACAGAAATCACCCGTGCGTGGAAGTCAATCAGCTGCGAGAACTCGACTAATGAGCTCTGGGCCTGCGGGCGGGAGGCTGTGGCGCCACCTGGTGGACCACGGCTCTTACTCTAGAACCCAAAATAACCTGAACCTTCAGCAAATATGTAAGGGATAATAATGTACAGAACGCGGGCGACACCGACGATAAGCGGAGGTGTCTTGCTTCGGCCTGAAGGGGCTTATTTTCGCGTTATACCGTTTATTATACGGCCACGTGTTGCCAAGCGGTTGACGTCGCTTGGCAACACGTGTACGCTGGGGTTGATAATTTACCGGACTATTGGCGGAGTGTTACGAAAGACGGCAAAAAAAAATCACGGACATATTGAAGGACAGCGGATTAAAGAATGCCGCCCATTCATTCCTATGAAAACAGCTCAATGGCGCCTTGTTTAATAGTCCATGAATGGCGCAGGGCCACGTAAAGGAGGGATTTGCCACGCCATGGGAGCCTAGCCACGCCCTAGTGCATGACGTTCCGGATGCAGAAATATTCCCCTTTCTAGCATTATTAGCATTGTAGCATCATAAGCGAGAGGTCTGTCTATAAATCCCTGACTTTTAGTGATAAAAAGGCACCACAGTGCCTAAACACCATCAACGTCTTTCATGTTACGTAAAAGGTGTTACGTATTTTAAGGACACAAGCTGTATTTCCCTCATTTAACCACTAGGGGGTAGAACCAAACATATAAGCCGTAAATACTATACATAGTCACAAGGGGAACGTGCTAGACTCCTTACTGCAGAGCTGCAATTAAATACTTTAGGCCACAGAAGGCAGCACCACAGAACCCAGGTGAGAAGGCCGAGAGTTTATGGGCACAACTCGGGCTTTCTGGCTCACACACTATTTCCGGTCCGCCGCTGTGTTTATATAACACCCTACAGATCGAGCAATGTCTCCAGAGAATGTCGTCCCGGCAGCTATTTGACAGGGTTAAGGTCTATTGATCAGCTAGGAGAACGCTCGCCCACGTGCTTCGACACATCTTCAATCTCTTCTTGCTTCAAGTGTCAAGTTTTAACCCATTTACCGAAAATTTACTTTATACTAAAATAAAAGTCTCTTTAAAGGCTATTCCTTGATCGACCAGACTCTGTTCCTTGTGAAGAACAAACACGCAATAAATTTTGGTGACCCTGAACGTGATGGGGAAGTTCCAGACAGGGACTAGCGGCCACAGGGGCCGTCGGAAGCAATACAAGCTACTTACAGGCGCCACAAGAAAGGTATATATACAGAGAACCTGTTGTCCATGGACCGAAACTCTGCATTAGTTAGAATAAGTAACATTTAGGTGAATAGCTTGTAACTGCCCCCGTCATGGGCTTGCGGGACGCGTGGTTCTCGGTCTGGTTTGAAAATATCCATAACAGCCGGTTAGATAACACGGCCTCCGATTCGGCAAAGTTTAAAATTTAAATAACTTACCTCCACGAAGCAAAGGGCTAGGAGTGTGGTTTTAGATCGGGTTTGTTAGATAGGGAACTGGTATCCAATCCGTCTAGATCTAATGTTTGTACCACGTGGGAGACGTATTACCTGTGGTTTTTTATGTATATGGTGTGAAGCGCCCGAAGTTAACGGCCGGGCCACCATAAGGTAATATTATTCCGACCATAAACTTCCAAATTCTTTTACGGTGGATACGAGGGAAAGTCGGGTTTTTAACCGTTTTTTCTATCTAGTTGCATATCTAAATGCAATTTTAGAGTAGATACTTACGCAGCCCGTAGAGGTACTACACATGCGCAGTTTTAAACCCAATTGGTTGAAGTACCTCGCTAACGGCCGTGCAAGGCAGCAAATTTGAAGAGGCGTTTGTCCAATAATCAGGGTCAAACCTTGCTTCTATACCTTCGCTTCCTTCCGCGAGTCTTGTCAGTGTGTAACTACGGGGTGTTCCGGTTTAAAGAGACCGGCGCGTTTTCCATTGCCGGGCAGTTTTTCTTTTGTTCCATCAACCCTGCATATTTGTAGTCCACTGCCCTTGGTGAAGGGACAGGGCGCTATCCTGCGGCTGTGGTAGGAGGCCAAGGCTAAAAGGCCACACTCTCCTCTCCTTACTCTCGTCTCCCCTCTCTCTCTCTCCCCCAACTCACTCTCTCTCTCCTCCCCCTCTCCTCTCTCTCATCCGTCTATGTTTGGGTACGCACGTGGGAGACGTATTACCTGTGGTTTTTAGTGTTATATGGTGAAAGCGCCGTAAGTTTTAGCCGGGCCAACCATATATAGGTATATTTTACATGACCATAAAAAACCCTTCGCAAATTCCTTACGGTGGAAATGAGGAAAGGGTTAGGTTTTTAAACGTTATCAGCTTAGTTGCATATCAACCGGAGGCTTTGAACCGTCGTTTGCCAAGGCAGTTCAAATTGGATTGATTCCCTGGCCCGGCCCGGTTCAGTTAAAATCTAAATTTTATGCAATTTTGATTAGTATAACACGCAAGCCGTAGAAGGTACACTTGCGCCAGATTTTTAACCCAAACTGGTTTTGAGTGCCTCGCTAACGTATCACCCCGCCGTGGAAGCCAAATTTGCCGCAATCTCAATATTCTTATAAGGAGATCCATTAAGGCGTTTGACCATAGTCAAGGGTCGAAATTACTTATACTTGCCTTCTTACCGCGAGTCTGACGTGTAGACACGGGGTGTAGCGGTTTAAAAGAGACGGCGCGTCTCCATGACGTCGGTTTCTTTTTTTCTCAAACCATCGCCGATATTTGTAGTCACTGCCTTGGTGAAGACAGGGCTATCTTGCGCTGTGTAGGAGCCAAGGCTAAAGAGCCCACACTCTCCTCTCTTACTCCTCTCTCCCCTCTTCTCTGCTTCTGCTCGGCCCTCTCTTCCGCCCCCTCTCTCCCTCCCTCTCTCGCCTCGCTCTCGTCTCTCTTCGCTCTCTCTCGCCTTCCTTCCCCCCCCCCTCTCTCTCTCGCCTTCTGCTCCCCCCCCCTTCTTTGTCAGACCCTCCCCCTCTCTTAAACCTTTTTGTCTCACGGTCGGTCGTCGACACCCCCCCTCTTCTAACCTTTTAGTCTCACAGGTCCGGGCGTAGACCCCCCCCCCCCTCTCCGTTAACTTTTTAGTTCTCACAGGTCCGGCGTAAGACCCCCCCCTCTCTAACCTTTTTGTCCTCCCAGGTCCGGTCGTCGCCCCACCCCCCCCCCCCCCCTCTCCTACCTTTTTGTCCTCACAGGTCTGGTCGTCGACCCGCCCTCCCCTCTCTCCTAACCTTTTTTGTCCTCACAGGTCGGTCGTAGACCCCCCCCCCCCCTTCCCTAATCTTTTCTTGTCTCACAGGTCGGTCGTCACGCCCCCCGCCCCCTCTCTCCTAACCTTTTTGTCCTCGACAGTCGGTGTCAGACCCTCCCCATCTCTTAAATTTTTGTCCTCCAGGTCGGTCGTCAGACCCCCCTCAACCTTTTTGTCTCTCACAGGTGCGGTCGTCAGAGACCCCCCTCGCCCCTAAGAATCCTACCGTTGAAACCCCCCGCTCCACCTTTTGTCCTCACAGGTCGGTCGTCAGCGCGGCGTGAATATTGTGTGCTTAGTCATTTTAGTGTTGGCATAGTGATAGGTTATCACAGCTTTAATGTCATACAGATAGAACTCGAGGAAAGTTTCTTTATCGATAGATATAGTTGTGAGTCCAAAGATTACTTTCTTGGGGAAAGTAAATAGGAGGGAATTAGAAAGAGAGATCGGCAAAGACACGAAGCGCGATCAAAATCTATCCAAAGCCAATCACAGTCCGACAAATGCTAGCATCCCATCTACATCTTGCCCAATAACAAGACTGTGATGGATCTCACATTATCCACGAGCGGTGGCTCCTGGATTTGAGCCGTCGGAAACGGGAGTGTGCACCAGTCCCGGGTAGTTTTGATAAAAACATATACATAGGAGTACCCCGAGGAGTTCCCAACGAACATAAAGCCTGTAATCAGATAGCGGCAGGATTCGAAACGATTCTATTTTTGTGGTCAACTATTAATAAAAATGTGACTGGATAAATTACATATACTATAATCAACAACGGTTTGTTAATTTTACAGAAGATGCAGTCAAAGGACTGTCCGAACAATTGGATGCCACCTCCCGGATGACGTATCAGAATAGGCTAGCCTTAGATATGTTATTAGCAGAACGAGGAGCGGTGTGCGGGATGATAGGGACAACATGTTGTACTTTTATCCCCAATAACACAGCACCAGATGGGTCCGTGGCCAGGGCGTTGGCCGGACTGCAATCCCTCAAGTTGGAGTTGGCCGAAAACTCAGGTATTAGTGACCCAATAGCTGGATGGATGGAGAACCTGTTTGGTAGGTGGAAAAGCATGATCCAGTCAGTACTCATCGCGGGAATAATGGCAGTAGCCGTGTTAATTGTTGTCGGCTGCTGTTGTATTCCTGCCGCACGAGGGCTACTGAATCGGCTGATCACCACAGCAGTGGGCGCTACAGAAATACCAGGTGATATTCATGCTTACGTAGGAATCAGATATAATCCAGTGAACTTGAATGAGATGCCAACTGAGGAACCCGAACCTATCCAATTGCAATATATAGAATAAACGCCACCATTTGTAGCACCTGTCTAAAGTAATCAATATCCTGAATTTATTTGAATAATTAATTATTGAACCACCAAGACGAGTTGTGTTTGTTATTATTTAGTATTGTTTGGTTGCGAGTGCAACCCGTTATTTCTGTATCGCTGCATTGATAATGGTACTGTTGATCTTCTTTGAGACGATTGTTTACAGGCCACCTGTTGCTGACACCACGAAGGAGAACCTGTTTGGAGGCTCCCATGATGTAAAAGTAACCTCTCTGTGAGCTGAGCCCTTGACAAGGAGGGACGAGTCTTGGGTTCATGAATTGCAGGTCCGACGGCGACAGAAGAAACAACGGCTACGATGATAACAACGCCCAGAACCACCCAAATCCATTCTAGCCTATCAATCGTTTTAAATTTTTAAAATTGTATTACCAGGATCTATGTTCATTGTTGTATTATTAATGTGACTTGTATTACCATGTTGATAATTTTTCCTATTTTGATTATGTTTTCGGTGTGGTAAATGGTGCTTATGATGTAAAATATAATTGTATGGTCATCTGAGATGACCAAGGAGGGATTGTTACGTATTTTAAGGACACAAGCTGTATTTCCCTCATTTAACCACTAGGGGGTAGAACCAAACATATAAGCCGTAAATACTATACATAGTCACAAGGGGAGCAAGACCTTACTGAAGGCTGCAATAAATACTTTAGCCACAGAAGGCAGCACCACAGACCAGGTGAGAAGGCCGAGAGTTATGGCACACCGGCTTCACACACTATTTCCGGTCCGCGCTGTGTTTATATAACACCTACAGATCGAGTATGTCTCCAGAATTCTTCCGGCAGCTATTTGACAGGGTTAAGGTCTATTGATCAGCTAGGAGAACGCTCGCACGTGCTTAGACACATCTTCAATCTCTCTTTGCTTCAGAGTGTCAGTTTACCATACCGAAATTACTTTATACTAAATAAAGTCTCTTTAAAGCTATTCCTTTGGATTCGACCACTTTCCTTGAAGAACAACGCAATAAAGGAAAAAACTCGGAAACAAGAAGGTAACGGAGCCGTGCACTGAGACTGAGCCCTCTCGGATGCCGTACCCAACCAACATTTGTTTCACTCCTTTCAACTGCCCACCTCTCCTTCTCCGGCAAAAAAAAAACTAATAAATAAAACGGCTAATATGAAACGCTTGATGTGGCGGTTTGAAAAGAGAAAACTTAGATTTTATTAGTACATGGTACACGTTGTGAAGGGTCCATTCAAGTGAACGGAGTGTTCGACTTTATTGCGAAGAGCCCTGTAATAAATACAAATACCTGTCAGGCTCGTTTGGTTCCCAGGTTCCCTAAACCGCATAACATTAGAGGAACAATTGATTGATGGATGGATTGATAATGTTCAAGAATGTTGTTTAAAATAATAGTCATCCCCATACATTAAAGACTATGATATATATGTGTGTTTAGAAGGACAACCAGAGATATAGGCCTACTGTGTCACTCATAATGTGACTAGAGGTTAGCTCTTTTTCTAACTGGATTTAGTTGACTGTAATACATTTAGGAGCACCCTGCGATTACCTAAGCGTCCACCAGGTGGCGTCACCGAGGTCTGGTTTATTCCACAGCGCAGCAGCAGAGTCCTAAGTTTACATGACGAGACAAGATGAGACTGTTAAAGACTCCAGATTTCTATTTTCAGCGTCTGACCACCGCCTGACCCCACAACCTGACCCCACAGACCCACAACAGAAACCCAATCTGACCTTATTAAACAATAAGAAAAGTACAAGTAAAACAGTTCGATCCTATTGGGAAAGAAATGACCGAAATTAAGAATGAAGAACCAGAAGTCCAAAACAACCGCCATGCTCTTTGACCTGAGTGCTGGAGGTAGTCATCGGTCTTTCCATTAGAATAGTGTAATGCTATAGCTAACACTGAAGCCATCCATCACCCCTCGCCCTAGGCGACCCCTCCCCCCCCCCCCCAGATGGATAGACATGAAGGTCAGAGGTCACCGAGAAGACCATGCAGCGTTGAGCCTTTCGTGATGTCACACCCCCCCCGAGTTAGTCCTGGTCCAGCGCCACTTCCTGAGGGACTGAGTTCCTGTTTTCCTGACTTCCTGTCTGTCAAGCCCCGCTAGACTTAATAAGGGCAATAGAAGACAGACAGGACAGAGAGAAGGACAGAGAGACAGGCTGTCTCTCTGTCTGTCTGCAGGGCAGTCTGTCTGTCAGCTTGTCCTGGTTCAAACTTCCTGCCTGGAGTTGGGAATTCCCCAAAACACCAGGAGAGAGAGCGAGAGAGAGAGAGCGAGAGAGAGAGAGCGAGAGAGAGAGAGAGAGAGAGAGAGAGAGAGAGAGAGAGAGAGAGAGAGAGAGAGAGAGAGAGAGAGAGAGAGAGAGAGAATTTGTGTGTGTGTGTGTGTGTGTGTGTGTGTGTGTGTGTGTGTGTGTGTGTGTGTGTGTGTGTGTGTGTGTGTGTGTGTGTGTGTGTGTGTGTGTGTGTGTGTGTGTGTGTGTGTGTGTGTGTGTGTGTGTGTGTGCGTGCGTGCGTGTGTGTGTGTGAAGGGGGTCAACCTGACAAATGGGTTCACTTGCCCACATGCTTGCTCTCTCTCTCTCTCTCTCTCTCTCTCTCTCTCTCTCTCTCTCTCTCTCTCTCTCTCTCTCTCTCTCTCTCTCTCTCTCTCTCTCTCTCTCTCTCTCTCTCTCTCTCTCTCTCTCTCTCTCTCTCTCTCTCTCTCTCTCTCTCTTTATCTATCGCTATATTTGTTCTACTGAATGTTTGTTTATTTATATTCCCACAGACAGACAGACAGACAGACAGACAGACAGACAGACAGACAGACAGACAGACAGACAGACAGACAGACAGACAGACAGACAGACAGACAGACAGGAGGACAGACAGAGAGAAAGGAGGACAGACAGAAAGAGACAGGAGGACAGACAGACAGAAGGACAGACAGAGAAAAAGGAGGAACAGACAGACAGAGAGACAAAGAGAGGAAAGAGAGACAGACAGGTTCCTCCTCAAAGAACCTGAAGCTGAACAGATTGATTCCAGACCATCAGTTCTGCCGTCTGAGTGGGACGATGAGATCAGCCTCCTCTTACTCCTTCCTCCTCCTCCTCCCTCCACCTCTTTCTCTCCTCCCCTCTCTTCCTCGTCTTAAATCGGTACCCATAATGCACTCTACCTCCAGGGTCTATACACAGTTGACCAAAACTTAGACATAAAAATAACAACACTTGACATAAAAAACACCATTACGATGATCGGATATTCTCTGTAATCTGTAAAGTAATCTGCAGGATTAGTTTGTGGGATTGCACACCAAATGGTACTCTGTGAAAATGACCTGCTGACCCCAAGGTGACCGAATCACCAAACCACCCAAAACAATCTCCCAGTAGACGCCGTAATCTGCGTTAATCTGGCTGGCTGGTGTACAGAAACAACCACACAACATTATATTCCTGTCTACTGGCCCTAGGTTATCCCCTCTCTGACTAAGCTACTCTGTTAGCTCTGCAGGTGCTAGCATAAACCAGTGTATCCCAGCAGATACCATGGAGGGGATAGCACATACTAGTGCATACGACTATAAACAAGTTCAGAGTAGTGTAAACTAGCATTAACTAGCATAAGCTAGAGGATAGCATACATTCGTGCATACTTGCAGGGGGAGAGGCCTGCTTGGTGATTGACTCCCGTAACAACGTATCAGAAGCAGAAAGAAACATATCGCCCTCTGCAGGGCAAATACAAATCACTGGGAGAACGGCGATTATAAGTATAAAGGATAAAGGATCCTGCCTTAGCCATTATCAAATAGAATATCAAAACCAGGATAATATTTCACTTTTCTGTATATCGTTCTTCTCGTAGGAGGTCTCCAAATATACTCATGGTCAAATGAAAAAAAGAACAGGAAGTTAGGGGTAGTGCTTATTTACATTTACGACAGTTATTCTATTGTTGTTACACCGTTTAGTCGCGGGCCTCGTCCCCACTCACAGGTTGCGACCCACAGTTTGGTAACCACAGGTCCGCCACACCGCTGCTGTGAGGCCAACTCCACCAGACTGTAAACACCAGCGGGAGACTCCCGAGATCTATCCTCCTTCTCCTCCTCCTCCTCCTCCTCCTCCTCCTCCTCCTCCTCCTCCTCCTCCTCATGAGTCCCATTCACCAGGGGAATGTACACTGGGGGTTTGACCCCTGACCTGCAGCCCGGCAGGAAGTGCCTGTTGTGGCGGCTTTGGGTGGAGGTCTCCTGGGTGGAGGCTCTTTGTTATTCATGTTCTATCCCCAGATGATTCACTCTCCCCTCCGCTGTACGGAACCCGCAGGTGACATCGCCCACGACGACCAGCCGCTCTCGTGGAAAAAGACACGTGTTCATTAATTGTTTGCGATGAAGCCGATACGACTGACCCCCCGGCCGGAATCAGGACCTCCGCCTGCGGGCTCCGGACAAGCAACCCTGAGCCATGGGGACCGAGATTCTGGAGACCCTCTGGTTCCTCTGGGGGTCACTGGCTCCGGTCCAACAGACGCTACCCCAGGGGTTCAAGGGGGCCCAGCTAGGGCTCGCCTGATACGCACCAGCCTACGCGTTGGTGCGTATATTCAACATATTTTTCAACCGTTACAGCTCATTTCCTCTACAGCTCTATCCACAACTCTAACTTTCCATTAATATAAATCGTGGTTGCTGTGGTAAGCGATCGAGTTCAATAGCAGCAGATTGTGTATAGGAATAGTCTCCGTATAGACGGGCTCTGGTAGCAGTCATTCACTTTCGCAGGTGCAGTAAACGTGTCCTGGTAACGGCGAGCTCCACCAATCAGAGCTACGTTTCACACTTCAAGATTTAGGGTAGTGTAGTGGTTTCAATGACATCGCAAATAAAAAGTGTTTTTCTAAAAAAATAGATGTTGCCCCAATTAACGCGTGGCTTCTACAGGAGCAAATATCATCGATTCACAATATATTTAAAACAAAAACCTCTATGATGAAAATTAATGGGACTTTTTCTTCCGGAACCATACTGTTGCGCTCTAGAGAGAAGAGAGAGTTAGCTATAGAGAGAATTAGCATCAGGGAGTGTCAGCTATGGAGAGAGAGAGTAGCTATAGAGAGTTAGCTATAGAGAGTTAGCTATAAAGAGTTAGCTACAGAGAGAGTTAACTATAGAGTTACCTATAGAGAGAGATAGTTAGCTATAGAGATTTAGCTATAGAGAGAGTAGCTAGGAGTTAGCTATAGAGAGAGAGTAGCTATAGAGTTAGCTATAGCTAGTTAGCTATAGAGAGAGTAGCTATAGAGAGTTAGCTATAGAGAGAGTATAGAGAGTTAGCTATAGAGAGAGTAGCTATAGATAGTAAGCTATAGAGAGAGTAGCTATAGAGAGAGTAGCTATAGAGAGAGTAGCTATAGAGGGTTATCTATAGAGAGAGTACTTATAGAGTGTTAGCTATAGAGTTAGCTATAGAGAGAGTAGCTACAGAGAGTCAGCTGTAGGTTGGCCTGTTGTGGACTGTGGCCATTATAGAGAACAGTGCAGGATGGTAACTTGATCAGGACCGTTTGACGTAGGATCCCCTCCCATCCCCCCCCCAGGACCCTGAGGAGATCCGTCTTCTGATCGATCCCAGCCCTGATCTGGGTCAATCCTCTCTCCGCCTCTCTTTCTTACCGGCCTCCCCCTCCTCCCCCTTTGTCTCCCTCTCTCCCTCTCTCCCTCTGTCTCTCTCTCTGTCTCTCGTTGCGGTCAGATGATAAGATCTTTGGGGCGAGCGAGGGGCCTGGTGGGGGGGGGGGGGGGAGGGGGGGGGAGTGTCACATGTTCAGGACAGGAGGCACACGTTACATAATCTGTACATTCAGGTCCAACTAGAACATCTAGAACCACAAGCATGTAGAAGCAAAACGTCTAGAACCACAACATCTAGAACTACAACATTTAGAACCACAACATCTGTAATCACAACATGTAGAACCACAACATGTAGAACCACAACGTCTAGAGCAATAGCATGTAGAACCACAGCATGTAGAACCACAACGTCTAGAACCACAACATCTGGTAACACAACATCTAGAACCACAACATGTAGAACCACAACATCTGGAACCACAACATCTAGAACCAGAACATCTAGAACCAGAACATCTAGAACCAGAACATCTGGAACCACAACATCTAGAACCAGAACATCTAGAACCAGAACATCTAGAACCAGAACATCTAGAACCAGAACATCTAGAACCAAAACATCTAGAACCAGAACATCTAGAACCAGAACATCTGGAACCACAACATCTAGAACCAGAACATAGAACCACAACATCTAGAACCAGAATATCTAGAACCAGAACATCTAGAACCAGAATATCTGGAACCACAACATCTAGAACCAAAACATTTAGAACCACAACATCTAGAACCAGAATGAAGCGAGTGTGACCGAGCTGTCAGACGGTCCAGGCATAGCACCTCCAGATGTCCCTGCTGGTTAAGGTTCTGGTCAGGTTCTAGTCAGGTTCTCCTCCTGACCTCTATATCCACGGCGTCTCGCTAACGACAGCGTCTCTTTAACCAAGCATCTCTGAGGACAGTATCTTAAGTGTCTCTCTAGGGCGCGTGCCTGAGAGGCACATTCAGGTCTCGGCCTAGGTGGTCTAGACTCTAGAGGGTTGGGCATCTGTATCTGGTCTAGAGGGTGGGGTCTAGGGGAGGACCAGATAGTTATGGGTCTCGGTGGTCCGGAATGTGGGATCTAGGGCCTGTTGTGGTTTAATCTGGATGTTATGTAACTATAGTAACCCTGGGGACTGGCCCATCACCTTGACACCAGGACTGTCTGGGCGGCCGTGCGTTTGACGTGGATGATGTCATGTGACTGGGCTTTGATACGGATGGTTAGACCGAGAGAAAGAGCTCTCTCTGTCTCTCTCTCTCCCTCTCTCACTTTCTCTCCCTCTCCCTCTCTCGTCTCTCTCTCTCACTCTCTCTCCCTGTCTCTCTCTCTCCCTCGCTCTCTCTCTCGATTGCTCTCTCTCTCGCTATATCTCTCTCTCTCCCTCTCCCGCTCTCGTCTCTCTCTCTCATTCTCTCGCTCTATCGCTCTCTCT
>OLKM01002919.1:14041-26541 GCA_900291075.1 Melanogrammus aeglefinus | reverse complement strand
ACGCAATTATCTCCCCCTAATTAAGGCTCTCCCTAACGAGCTCCTTACGGGATCCTTTTCTTCTTCTGAGGCCTGGGGAGTTCTGACCACAGGTTCTTAAAACCTCAGTCTCAGAGTCCTCCCGTGGTCCAGCTCAGGGGGGCTCTGAGCTCGGCTCTAGAGGACACCAGCCTGTCTCTGTACTGTCTAACCCCTACCTGCTCCTTAATGACCTGTCTCTGTACTGTCTAACCCCTACCTGCTCCTTAATGACCTGTCTCTGTACTGTCTAACCCCTACCTGCTCCTTAATGACCTGTCTCTGTACTGTCTAACCCCTACCTGCTCCTTAATGACCTGTCTCTGTACTGTCTAACCCCTACCTGCTCCTTAATGACCCGTCTCTGTACTGTCTAACCCCTACCTGCTCCTTAATGACCTGTCTCTGTACTGTCTAACCCCTACCTGCTCCTTAATGACCTGTCTCTGTACTGTCTAACCCCTACCTGCTCCTTAATGACCTGTCTCTGTACTGTCTAACCCCTACCTGCTCCTTAATCACCTGTCTCTGTACTGTCTAACCCCTACCTGCTCCTTAATGACCTGTCTCTTGTACTGTCTAACCCCTACCTGCTCCTTAATGACCTGTCTCTGTTACTGTCTAACCCCTACCTGCTCCTTAAAGACCTGTCTCTGTACTGTCTAACCCCTACCTGCTCCTCAATGACCCGTCTCTGTACTGTCTAACCCCTACCTGCTCCTTAATGACCTGTCTCTGTACTGTCTAACCCCTACCTGCTCCTTAATGACCTGTCTCTGTACTGTCTAACCCCTACCTGCTCCTTAATGACCTGTCTCTATACTGTCTAACCCCTACCTGCTCCTTAGCTACCTGTACCACTAACTTTGGTTTCATAAATAGTAAATATACGTGTTACGTTAATGTTCTTTGAATGAGCAGTTTGTGGTGTTAAATGAAGTGACCCCCAACAGATCAACGTATCTGCTGGTGAAAGGGGGCACCATGCTCTAGCATCCCTCAGGGTCGGCCATGAACGTTCCTGTCCTAATCTCAGCTGGGATTAGGGCTGCTGGGATTAGAGTTCAGCAGATCCAGTCCATCACGTCGTCTGTTTCACATCTGGGGTGTAACACTGCTCGCTCAGAGACCAGAGAGTGTGAGGGAGCGCGTTTGCAGCGGTGTGTGTGTCTGGGTCTGTGCAAGCGGAACGGTGTGTGAGTGATGTGTGTGCGTGTGCTCAGGGTGTTTGTTTGTGTGTGTGTGTGTGTGTGTGTGTGTGTGTGTGTGTGTGTGGTGTTTAATACAAGAACCCAGCAACTGAAGTCTTACATTGTTTAATACAACCTAACCCAGCAACTGGAGTCTTACATTCATTTCTTAATTAGACCTTGTTACAATCACACTCTCACACACACTCACAAACTCACACACATACACACTCCCACCCACACGCACACACACACACACACTCCCACCCACACACAAACTTCAATGCACACTCCCAGCACATCAGCACCAGACACTGCTGAGTCCCACGGAAGACAGACACACACACACACACACACACACACACACACACACACACACACACACACACACACACACACACACACACACACACACACACACACACACACACACACACACACACACACACACACACACACACACACACACACACACACACACACACACACACACACACAAAACTGGAACAGAGATTCTGGGTTTGGAGAGATCTTGTTTCACTGACGTGGTGACAGAGCTCAAAACCCAGGTGAACCCTTCAGTAGAGTCTGGTGGAACCGACCAGTAAAACCTCTCTATGGACCCCAGTAAAACCTCTCTATGGACCCCAGTAGAACCTCTCTATGAACCCCAGTAGAACCTCTCTATGGACCCTGTAGAACCTCTCTAAGGACCCCAGTAGAACATCTCTATGGAACCCAGTAGAACCTTTGTGTGGAACCCAGTAGAACCTCTGTGGAACCCAGTTGAACCAGGCGTAAGGCAGCAGACTCAACTCGGGCTATGCATGGCTAGTCATGCTAGCAGGGTTTACTGGTGGTTATGCTAGGCTAGTCGCACTTGCCAGGTTTCCTGGTGGTTATGCTAGGCTAATCACACCAGCAGGGTTTCCTAGTGGTTATGCTTGGCTAGTCACACGAGCATGGTTTCCTGGTGGTTATGCTAGGCTAGTCATGCTAGCAGGGTGCCCTGCCTGCCGGCTATGTCCGCCTGCTGAACTCAGGACTCTGGCCGTAATGAAAGACAGGCCTGCTGGCCGGCATCCAGGCCATTCAGCTCCTTCTATAGATCTACCATCTGTTCCTTTCTGCTGTCCCTCCTTCCTACCTCCTCCTCTCCCCCACAGGAGCCCTCAGAACACCTCGATGTGCCAGGCAGGAGGTGGGGGAGTTGGGGTGCTAGGAAGGTACCGGGTCGGATCCCCCCAATGTCCCACAGAGGTTGACCCCTGACCCCTAACTTCTCCCTGGTGACCTCGGATCACTGTGAAAGGTTTTGGATCAACGTCCGCAACACGACTGAAAGGTCCCCACGAAGCAAGAGGCAAAGTAGAGACTGCAGACCTGAGAGAAGATCTGAGTCAGAAACAGGAGTGAAACCGTTAATACATCAATAATTCAACGAGCCGGATTATTAAACTATCAGGGGATCGAACGGAGCGAAACACACCGATCGACCCACTTCCTGTCGCCGACTGGTTCCCCCAGTCCGCTCATCTCGGTCCTGAAGGCCGTCCCTCCTTCCCTCGTACCCTTCAATCCTAATGGCAGTCCCTCTCTTCCAGCCTGGTCCCGGTAATAGACCCCTGGAGTCCGTCTGCTCCCCCCCTACACCCAGACACTGCCCAGTACGCACGGCGTGTTGGTAGTGTTACCCCTAACCCCGTTCTCAGACTACCGAATCCCTTTCCATTGGTTAGGCCAAACCTTTAAGACAGTATTAATATTGACATGAATTTATAGTTCAACTATTACCGTTTGTTCCATATTAAAAGGTTGATAGAGAAAACCGTTTATTTACGGTCACAACACCTGCACTGTGTTTGGTTCAGTTCTGGTACCAGATGTACCGCATACTGAAGTTACACCATAAATCGAGAGAAACGCGATTGTAGGGGCGAGTGTGTTATCCGAGTGCAGCAATGAATCATGAGGTTATTTATTCTCCGAGCTGACGGTCCGTGTTTGTCCTTGGTGACATTTTGAGTTCTCACACTGATAAAATAGATAATCATTATCTCTTCTTCATAGATACAAGATTAATGTCCCCAAAATCAGGAGATAAACTAGATGTTCAGCGGGACTATGAGGTTCTGTTGACATATATCTTAATAGCGTCTATGCTAGTGGATGAAGTGACTTTAGATACAGGCTAGGTGTGTTGGATGCCGTTATGTAGCGGGATGCTAAAGGAGTTCTAACCTGATGTCCCATGATGCATCAGGAGGAGTTCAAAACAACACAATGTGAAATGATCTGCAGCTGGTTTATTCAGATGGCAACACACACACATCATCAGAACCACCGGGCCTCTCTACAAAGACAAAATATAAAAAAATAAATTCATGAAGTCGGGATGGTCCCTTTTTCCTTATTTTTAAGAGTAGTCTCTATTGCACAAAATAATGAGCAAAAAAACATGTGCCATTAATATTAAGAATAAAAAACGTCAACAAAACATCCAGTTTCTTTCGTGGACCAAGTCATATACATTAACTCCTAACTTTACATCTATACAACATATACACAGCTCCCAGTACCAACACCAGGGGGTCGATCCCACCTCATTCCAGTTTGCTGTTGACGGACACCTTGAGCAGGGCATTAGCCAGGTGAGGGTTTAAAAGTCTCCACCAAACCAGCGCTCAGGGCCAAGTGCCTGGACCCTCCACGGACCACATCCCTCAGAGGTACAAAAATAATCCGGAAAATAGTTTGCCTTTCGTTAAAAGATGAGGTACGTTTGGTTGTGGTTACAAAATGCTGCCCGTCACAACGGGATCCGGTTAATCGGTTACGTTCCCACCGGAACGGTTATAAAATAAAGTCCAGTGCCGTACTGAGAAGTACATGAGACCGTCTTTGAGCTGGAAGACTTGGACCAGGGATCCACCGGGATGGGGTCGGGGTCCACCGGGCGGACCGGCGTCGACGTGAGGAGGGAATGCATAGTTCTGGTCCCGTTGTGCGGTTCACTGGATTCCCCTGAGCCGGTTCACTGGGGGGGCCCCACCGCTCCGGGACGGGGTTCACTAGAGTTTCTATCCCTTTTATTTCTCTCTCGAGGGCCACACGTCATCCCAACGTGCAGCACAGTCTCGGAGGACCGTCTACCGGGTAGCCGGTAATGACCCAGTTTCAGTAGGAGAACACCAGGTCGTTGAGGTTGGCCTCTAGCCAGTCCCCGGCGATCATCTCGCTCAGCTCGGGGGTGCAGTAGTCCGGGAACTCGAAGTGGGAGCTCAAGCTTCCCTCGCTGAACGAGTCCAGGTCCTTATCCACCAGGGACAGGGACAGGTTTCCTGAGGAGTAGCCCGGGTCCAGGCCCTGGGCCCCGGCAGCCAGGTTCACACTGAAGTCCACCAGCAGGTCGTCCGCGTCGTCGCTGGACGTAGACGAGGTAGACCCGGACCGGATGGAGGCCGGCGCTGCTGATGAAGACGAAGGCTGACCTGCCGCCGGGCAGTTCTGCTTGGTGATGTTCTTGAAGTTGTAGAAGAGTCGTCCGCCCCCGGTTCGGCCCGGGTCGTCGTACATGCTGCCCTCCGGTTCGGCCCCGGAGCTCAGCGTCGGGCTGGCGGGAACCTTGGCCAGGTTGTAGGGGATGGCCTCCTCCTCCTCCTCCACCTTGACCCGCGGGAACGGGTCCTCCTCCTCGAGGCTGTCCTCCTCGTCCTCGTCGTCGTCCTCCTCGTCGTCCGTCTCCTCCCGCTTGATGGACTTGTTGGTCTTGAAGCTGGTAAAGACGTAGTCGTAGCGCGGGTCGTGGGACGGCCGGGTCACCACCGTCTTGGTGGTCTTACACTTGGCGGGGGGGAACTTCTTGGCGGGGGGCTTAGCGGGCTTGTAGACCGGCTTCTCCGGGGACAGCGTGGCGGGCTTTCCGTCCAGCTTGGGCTTCTTCTTGGGCCGGTACTTGTAGTCCGGGTAGTCGGCCATGTGCTGGAGCCGAAGTCGCTCCGCCTCGCGGATGAACGGGATCTTCTCCGAGTCCTTCAACATCTTCCACCGCTTCCCCAGCCGTTTGGAGATCTCGGCGTTGTGCATGTCGGGGGACTGCTCCATGATCTTTCTCCGCTCGATCTTGGACCACACCATGAAGGCGTTCATGGGTCTCTTGATGTGCCCCGTGGCGGTCTTACACCAGTCGGGTCTGGCGGCGGACGGCGCCGGGCTGCCCGCCTCGGTGTCCACCTCCATGTGCCGGGACTCCTGGACCATGGTCGGGTCCCCCGTTGGTCCGGAGAGATACACACCCACCCGCAAGGCACTCGCTTCGGGGTTCTCCTCGGTTCTCCTCGGGGTCCCGGGGCTAACTTGTGGGGTGCTAACTCAGTTCCTCACCGGCTCCGCTTCAGTCCCAAAACATTTCGTTCCTCGCTTCAAACTTGCCGTCCGCCTTCTTATCAGCTCCTCTGGCCAGCATGCCCGCTGCGTCGCCGTCGTCGGCCAATCTGCGCGGAGCTCTTTTCCACGCTCGGCCTCTGATTGGTCGGGCGGCCCGATGGGCGGGGCCCGCTCTCCACGCTGTCTGGACGGAGGAGACGAGGGCTGCATACCAAGTAGGCTGTGTTCATATCCCGGGCTCATTACACCGAAGAGGTTATGTCAGTATGTTCTATGTCAGTATGTTCTATACAGTCTATGGTGTGTTTCTACTAAACATTCATCGTGGGGGTATGCATAAGATGATAGAAACGTCAGAGAAGCGAACAAGCAACCGGTATAAGATCATTTATATCAAGAAATAACAGAAAACACAAACATAGATAGAGGTCGTTATTGATATCATATCAGGTTGTGTTCCAAGACGCAGCACGCGCGCGCGCGCGCGTGCGTGCGTGCGTGCGTGTGTGTGTGTGTGTGTGTGTGTGTGTGTGTGTGTGTGTGTGTGTGTGTGTGTGTGTGTGTGTGTGTGTGTGTGTGTGTGTGTGTGTGTCGGAGGGGGGGGAGGGTGTGTGTTGGCACGCCGCCAAGCGCCTCAGACAGACTGCAGTTCACCGTCTGGGCCCTAGAGGTCGCCCCCCCCTCCGTCTGACCCGCGGCTACCAGACGTCTCACACGATGCACATAAAAACGTTTTATCGGCGCTCGTCAGTGATAAAATACTGATGTCAAAGTTATTGTTCATTCAATTATTGTAAAAAAATCAAATACGAATGACGTCGTCCCTTTTCTAAGATATTGCACCGTGATGGGCCTAACGTCATTCAGAAAGGTTGGTGGGGGAGATTATGTCAGGCCATGATTTTATTAGAGCGACAGATTTAACAGAATCAGGGAGAGGGGGAGAGTCAAAAAGAGCGATGAGAGACGGAAGGGAAGGAAAATGAGGGCGAGAGAAAGGGAGGGGAGAGAGGGAGACAGGAGAGGAGGTGAGGAGGAGAGAGGGAGAGAGAGAGAGAGAGAGAGAGAGAGAGAGAGAGAGAGAGAGAGAGAGAGAGAGGGAGAGAGAGGAGAGAGAGGAGAGAGAGAGAGAGAGAGGAGAGAGAGAGAGAGAGAGAGAGAGAGAGAGAGAGAGAGAGAGAGAGAGAAAGGGGGGAAGGGAGGGATAGAGTGTTGGTGTGTACAGGGTCTGGCTCATTTATTATTTAAATAAATCTCATTGTGAGGCAGCTGTTGGGGTGTGTGTAAAACATGTAAATCCTGTGCTTTGTTGTGGAGGGCTGCACCGGTACAGTAATCCAGCCTTTAGAGACACCCCACCTCCCTCAATGCTCCGGACTGAAGACACCCAGGGAGCCATCTATCTATAGCTCTATCTATTTATCTATAGCTCTATCTATCTATCTATCTATCTATCTATCTATCTATCTATCTATCTATCTATCTATCTATCTATCTATCTATCTATCTATCTATCTATCTATCTATCTATCTATCTATCCATAATTTTATCTATCTATCTATAACTCTATCTACAGCTCTATCTATCTATCTATAGCTCTATCTAGCCATTTATCTATAGCTCTATCTATAGTTATATCTATCTATCTATCTATCTATCTATCTATCTATCTATCTATCTATCTATCTATCTATCTATCTATCTATCTATCTATCTATCTATCTATCTATCTATCTATCTATCTATCTATCTATCTATCTATCTATCTATCTATCTATCTATCTATCTATCTATCTATAGCTCCATCTATAGCTCTATCTACAGCTCTATCTATTTATCTAGCGCTAACTGTAGCTCTATATATTAAACAATTATCCCTTGAGTAGTAAAATTTTAGTGAAAGTTTTAGTAAAATTCAACTCTAGTAGGGCAGTAAAAACATGAAAACATATCTAGAAAATAATTTAATATCGCTTTTGTTTTGTACATATGGTCCCGCGCGCGTGAGCAGCCGCCATTGTTTTTGTTTTCAAAGCCGGCGTTTTCGCTACTAGTAGGCTATAACTTATAGCCTACTAGTAGCTCAGCCAATCAAAACGCAGCATTAGTGATAGCCCACTAGTTTAATTTACTAACTATCTATCTATCTATCTATCTATCTATCTATCTATCTATCTATCTATCTATCTATCTATCTATCTATCTATCTATCTATCTATCTATCTATCTATCTATCTATCTATCTATCTATCTATCTATTTCTCTCTGTCTTTATATATATACATATAAATATGTATATATATCCATGCATGCTCTCTCCATTTATTTTTTGATTCAATCGATCAATCGCTCTCTGTCCGTGTATGGGTGAGACCCTAACAGACCAGAGTGCTGGTGGGTCTGAGGGGAGCCCAGGAGGTTCTCAGAGGCAGCAGGCCGGCTGGACTTCTGAAGGTTAGGGGAGGTGTTTGGCTTGAGCAGCTTCAGAGCAGATCCAGGAGGAGATAGGAGGAGGAGAAGGAAAGAGGGGAGGGCCTGGAGCTTTGTAGCGGTGCGGGGGGGGGGGGGGGGGGGGGGGGGGGGGTTAATGGCAGTCTCCTTACCATCTCTATAGGAGGGGGAGGGGGTCCTTTACAGCCCCAAGAATGTTAGAAGGTGCTCAACTCTAGAACACTGGGGTCGAGCTCCACCACTGGAAGAACCAGTGGAAGACTGTTGTACTGGTCAACTCCCAGTAGAACCAGTGGAAGACTGTGGTGGTACTGGCTAGCTCCCAAACTGTCCACCAGTAGGAGACTGGGTTTGTACTGGCTAGCTCCCAGTGTCCAAATGGTAAAGACTTTGTTTTGTACTGGGCCGCTCCAGACACACTAAACAAACCCTTTCCAAACGCTGCCTGGATCTCCTGCCTTGCTCGATGGCGCTGGGGAAGAGAAAGCGTAGCTGTGTGGAGGGGCCGGTGTGTTTGCCCCCCGGTATTGTGATGCTAATAGGGCTCAGCACCCCCCCTCCCCCCCCCCAGCGGTGGGGATGTGGAGGCGAGGTGTGTGTTGATAGATGGCCCTGCCCGGGGACTCACTCTACTTACCCCGGGCCCCCCCCGCCCCCAGTGCATCGACCCAGCGAGCGCCGGTCCTCCAGGAGAGAGGGGACCCTGATTCTCGGGTCGAACACCACGCCGGCAGCTCCGGGCTGGGGGGTTTGAGACGAGGTCTGCACCCGGGCCCGCGGCCCCCCCGTCCCTGGGAGGGGGAGGGTCCCTCTCTGGGGTCATCCTGGAGCTTCTAGAGCCGAACCTCTGCGTCGATCCGCGGCGGACTGAAGGAGATCGATGGTCGACCGGACCCTCGCTGGAGGAGCAGGAGGGAGAGGGGGTGAGGGGGTGAGGGGGTGAGGGTTAGGGGTTAGTGAGTGAGGGAGATCGATGGTCGACCGGACCCTCGCTGGAGGAGCAGGAGGGAGAGGGGGTGAGGGGGTGAGGGGGTGAGGGGGTGAGGGGGTGAGGGTTAGGGGTTAGTGGGTTAGGGTTAGGGGGTTAGGGCTAGGGGGTGTCGGGTTACACCGGCCAGCCCTCTGAGATCGGAGCTGTGATTAAGGGGATGTTTAAGTGAAAGAACCTCATCTTAACCACACACACATGAACTAAGTCCTGACAGGAGGGTTTATTTCGACGAGTGGAAGCCAGCTGACCGCAGTAATTATCCTTAATCATCCTGGAAATAACATAAATATATACCATACATATTAACATATAAATACCCAATGAAAAGCGGTGTGTTGGCGAGCTAGCAGGTTAACCAGTTAGTGAGCTCGCATGCTCCTAAACCACACAGTTGCGTGTGGTGGTTTAGTCAAATATCCCCTGGTCGACTCTGAGCTCCTGCACACACACACACACACACGCACGCACGCACGCACGCACGCGCACACGCACAGACACGCACAGCCACGCACGGACGCGACAGCGCGCGCAACGCACGCGCGCACGCACGCGCGCACGCACGCGCGCGCGCGCGCGCACACACACACACACACACACACACACACACACACACACACACACACACACACACACACACACACACACACACACACACACACACACACACACACACACACACCACTCTGTGAGTGAGTGTGTGTGTGTGTGTGTGTGTGTGAATGGCACCAGCTGCAGGGTCTGGATTGAGTTTCTATGCAGAGTCTGACAGCTGTCTCAAGCCCTTTGTCGCATTGTCACTCAAGTGTGGGCGGGGCTTCCCACACATCTGCCCTCCAATCAGAGTGATGGGGGCAGGGCCACCTCATCAACACCTCATCATAATAATTTAATATATTGATTTCTCCAGTATTAAGTAACCCACTGCCCTGTGTTTTACTTGCTGAGCAAGGCATCAACGGAGCAGGGATTAAAGGTTTGATTCCCACAGGGACGGGCATGTTTGCCCTGTCCGGTGAGCCCTTAATCTGCAGGAATCTGCGTCTAATCCCGTTAGCCAGAGTCCAGGTGGGTCAGAAGGAACCTCAGAGTCCCTGTTCCCCTGGTCTCCTGAGGTTCAGAGCGATGGTTCCTCTGGTCTCCTGAGGTTCAGAGTCCCTGTTCCCCTGGTCTCCTGAGGTTCAGAGCGATGGTTCCTCTGGTCTCCTGAGGTTCAGAGCGATGGTTCCTCTGGTCTCCTGAGGTTCAGAGCGAGGGTTCCTCTGGTCTCCTGAGGTTCAGAGCGAGGGTTCTCTCTGGTCTCCTGAGGTTCAGAGCGATGGTTCCCTGTCTCTCCTGAGGTTCAGAGCGATGGTTCCTCTGGTCTCCTGAGGTTCAAGAGCGATGGTTCCCCTGGTCCCCTCCTGAGGGTATCAGAGCGATGGTCTCCTCTGGTCTCCTGAGGTTCAAGAGCGATGGTTCCTCTGGTCTCCTGAGGTTCAGAGCGATGGTCCCCTCCCTGGTCTCCTGAGGTTTCAGAGCGATGGTTTCCTCTGGTCTCCTGAGGTTCAGACGAATGGTTCCTCTTGGTCTCCTGAGGTTCAGAAGCGCGCGAATGGTTCCTCTGGTCTCCTGAGGTTCAGGAGCGATGGTTCCTCTGGTCTCCTGAGGGTTTCAAGAGCGATGGGTTCCTCTGGTCCTCCTGAGGTTCAGAGCGATGGTTCCCCTGGTCCTCCGTGAGGTTCAGAGACGGAGGGTTCCCCTGGTCTCCTGAGGTTCCAGAGCGATGGTTCCCCTGAAATGTCTTGAGGTTCAGAGCGATGGGTTTCCTCCTGGGTCTCCTGAAGGTTCAGAAGCCGATGGTCCCCTGGTCCTCCTGAGGTTCAGAAGCGAGGGTTCCTCTGGTCTCCCTGAGGTTCAAGAGCGATGAGTTCCTCTGGTCTCCTGAGGTTCCAGAGCGATGGTTCCCTTCTGGTCTCCTGAAGGTTCAGAGCGATGGTTCCCTCTGGTCTCCTGAGGTTCAGAAGCGATGGGGTCCTCTGGTCTCCTGAAGTTCAGAGCTGATGGTTCCTCTGGTTCCTTGAGGTTCAAGAGCGAATGGTTCCTCTGGTCTCCTGAGGTTTACAGAGCGAAATGGTTCCTCTGGTCTCCCTGAGGTTCAGATGCGATGGTTCCTCTGGTTCCCTGAGGTCAAGACGATGGTTCCTCCTGGTCTCCTGAGGTTCAGAGCGATGGGTTCCCTCTGGTCTCCTGCAGGTTCAGACGGATGGTCCTCTGGTCTTCCGAGGTTCAGAAGCGATGGGTTCCTCTGGTCTCCTGAACGGACCATCGCTCGGGATCATAATCCTGGGTACAGTCTGATCCAGGAGAGGAATAACCCAGCGATTATGATATTCAGTTCTCACTTTTATATATATAATAAAATAATATTTATAGGTTAACTTGTACAAGTTTGAATTGATTGATTAATATATTTTTATCACATTTAAAACCCAACAACACTGAAAAAGGAGGTCCTTGTGAGAGCAGTAAGAGTGATTGTGATCCCAGAGCAGGCAACTGCCTTCCCACCCCTCTCCTGTCGATGGCCACCACCAACTGGATTACAGATCAAGAGGACATTTAAAATGAAATTAGATGTCAATTATACTGTGTTGGTGGGGGTGTGGTTGGTGTGGTGTGTTGTGTGGTTGTGTGTGTGTGTGTGTGTGTGGTGTGTAGTGTCTGTGCCTGTGGAGAATGAGTGAGTTGAGTGTGTGTTTTTGCTTGTGTGTGATGGTGGGTGGGCTGTGCTTTGAGTGTGGTGGATAGCTGCAAGAGATCGGAGGTGAAATAACGAGATAAGGAGAGAGATAACGAGTTAAAACTGTGGCTTGAAAGAGAGAGAGAGAGAGAGAGAGAGAGAGAGAGAGAGAGAGAGAGAGAGAGAGAGAGAGGGAGAGAGAGAGAGCGAGACAGGGAGAGGGAGAGGGAGAGGGAGGGAGAGTAAGATAGCGAGGACAGGGACGAGGAGAGGGATGGAGAGGGAGAGGGAGAGGGAGAAAGAGGAGAGAGGAGAGAGAAGAGAGAGAGAGAGAGAGAGGGAGAAAGAGAGAAGAGAGAGAGAGGGGAGAGAGTGAGAGAGAGAGAGGAGAGGAGAAGAGAGAGAGAGAGAGAGAGAGGGGAGAAGAGAGGAGAGAGAGAGAGAGAGAGAGGAAGAGACGGAGACGGAGAGGGAGAGGGAGAGGGAGAGGGAGAGGGAGAGGGAGGGAGAGGGAGAGGGAGAGAGAGAGAGAGAGAGAGAGAGAGAGAGCGAGAGAGAGAGAGAGAGACCCCAGTTCCTGCTGTCCTGCCGGTCTACCCGTGACCCTGCGATGCTATTGGCTGAACCCTCCCCATTGTCCGCATGTTAATGGGGGTGCTGGTCGAGAGGAGCGGTCGAGCGAGGATTAACCTCCTCTCTTCTCCTCGGGGAACAGAGCCAGGCGTCCCCCCGCGGACGTCACAT
>OLKM01002918.1:45000-50007 GCA_900291075.1 Melanogrammus aeglefinus | reverse complement strand
GGGCAATGTGTGTGTTTTGTGTGTGTGTGTGTGTGTGTGTGTGTGTGTGTGTGTGTGTGTGTGTGTGTGTGTGTGTGTGTGTGTGTGTGTGTGTGTGTGTGTGTGCAGAGGAAACGGGTGACCAAGGGACAATGGTCGTGGCTCTAGGAGTAGAGATAGGACGCAGACGGAGGTATTTAGTATTCAGAGCGGGCAATGTGTGGGAAGATGATGAAGAGAGATGGAGAGGGGAGGAAAGGAGAGGGGTGGGGCTAAGAGAGGGAGAGAGAGAGAGAGAGAGAGAGAGAGAGAGAGAGAGAGAGAGAGAGAGGGAGAGAGAGAGAGAGAGAGAGAGAGAGAGAGAGAGAGAGAGAGAGAGAGAGAGAGAGAGAGAGAGAGGAGAGGAGAGGGGAGATACCGTAAGTGGATTGTGAAAGGCAAAATGAGAGAGAAGGATAGGGAAAGAAGTAGACGGAGACCGAGAGATAGGAAAATAAAGAGAGAGAGAGGGAGGGAGGGAGGGATAGATAGAGAGAAGAGAGGAGAGAGCGAGGGAGGGAGGGAGAGAGAGAGTGAGAGAGAGAGAGAAAGAGCGAGGGAGGGAGGGAGGGAGCATGAGAGAGGGAGGGAGATAGTGAGAAGATCAGAAGAGGGAGAGAGGGACAGAGAGCGAGAGGAAGAGAGCGTGGGCAGGGTGGGGTTGCATGTAGGGCTGGAGGAGAACCTAGAGAGAGATATTTCTTGGGCACCACCTGTGGTCTGGACAGGTGGAAGTCCGGCAATCAATGAGGTGAGCATCGCCTCTGTCCTGGGTCAACGTTAACACCGACCAATGACACGTCTGCACTTGCCCTCCACTGCAAAAAAAAAGACTGCCGTTCCACTTGGCCAGCCAAACCTATCACCCATCCCACAACACACACACACACACACACACACACGAACGCACACACAAATCACTGCATCGCACTATTTCAGGACACACAGATAATTCTCTCCTGCTCTCTCTCTCTCTCTCTCTCTCTCTCTCTCTCTCTCTCTCTCTCTCTCTCTCTCTCTCTCTCTCTCTCTCTCTCTCTCTCTCTCTCTCTCCTTTCTCTCTCTCTCTCTCTCTCTCTCTCTCTCTCTCTCTCTCTCTTCTCTCTCTCTCTCTCTCTCTCTCTCTCTCTCTCTCTCTCTCTCTCTCTCTCTCTCTCTCTCTCTCTCTCTCTCTCTCTCTTCTCTCTCTCTCTCCTCTTCTCTCTCTCTCTCTCCTCTCTCTCTCTCTCTCTCTCTCTCTCTCTCTCTCTCTCTCTCTCTCTCTCTCTCTCTCTCTCTCCTTTCCATCTATCTCTATCTCACTCGCACTGAAGGAACCTTAGCAAATGGGGGAACATATGCCCCACATCAAACAGTGTTTGCCCTCTGCTCCCCTTGTGCCTCCACCTGAGACAAGGGAATACCATTAACTAAGATAAGACACAGTGGCCATCGGCTGTCCACACACACACACACAACCCCATACACATTCACAAATAGAGGGACACACAGTGAACAGAGGAACTCACACATGCATACAGTCATATAAAGATGGACACGTGCATATGCGTGTCCACAAGTACAGACAGGTACACAATAAACTGATATGAGAAACAAAAACAAGAAACACACTCAAACTCAAGTACACCGTTATTTGAGAAGCAGAAATGAATAAAAAATATTTAGCCTCAATCCTGACATTTCTTTAACTTCTGAAACATGGCATGGTGTCTTAGGATAATAATATGTCCCTTTGATTGTCACTCATTCTTCTTTCTCTGTCGTTCCCATTCTCTTTATTGTACTCGCTCGCCCTTTCATGTATTCTCTATCTCTGTTTCTCTGGGTCTCTTTTTGACTCTCTCTCTCTCCTGGGCCATCTTTCTGACTTGCATACAGGTTATAGGAAACATTTGTAATTCTTTCTTGGTACAGAGGTTTTCCCCTGCAGCTAAGCTTTCGTTTCTCTCTTGTGAGAACGCAAGTAGCCACCTTGATGAAGAGGGAGGCTTGCACAGGTACACACACCTATAGGTTTGCATACAACGTACATTACAGGGTATCTGCAGGTTTCAGCAAGTCAAATTTAAGACTTATTAAGACCTCTTTAATACCACCTTGAAGGAAATTTAAGATCAAAAACACACGATGGTGGGGGTTGGCAACAGACGCGAGCCAACTTCGGAAACGGACGTCTTCCAGCCAACTGTCCTTGAATT
The DNA here is from genome assembly GCA_900291075.1 of Melanogrammus aeglefinus. Classification (NCBI taxonomy): domain Eukaryota; kingdom Metazoa; phylum Chordata; class Actinopteri; order Gadiformes; family Gadidae; genus Melanogrammus; species Melanogrammus aeglefinus. The sequence goes on along the minus strand of OLKM01002918.1, from coordinate 47,791 downwards.
TGCACCTACCCATTGTCGCAGACTAGCTAGCAAGCACGCAGATAATCGTTGATACAGTATATGCAGCTAGCAAGAAAGAAGCCTCTCTACATGTCCTTCCTGAAAAGTCCCACGAGAAAAAAAAAAAAAAAGTCCTGCCCTGACAAATTTAAGACCTGACATTTGTAACGAATTTAAGACTTTTTAAGGCCCTAAATTTATAAACATGAATTTAAGACTTTTTAAGACTTTTTAAGCGTGTGCGGACACCCTGACACAAACACCCACAAACACACCCACACAAACACACTCATGTTCCCACACATCACCCCAACATGCACCACAACATGCACACAGAATCACACACATACGCACGCACGCATAGTACACATGCATAAAAAAAAAAACATACACAAATACACAGATGTATATAAAAATAAACTGTTACTGCCCTCATGGCAACAAAACAACCAAAAGAAGCAGGCCTCTGAATACCGATAAAAGGGAAATTCTGAATTCTAATAACCATGTTCTTTTTTTAAAGTACCAACGGCCCACAGACGGGCTCCTCTGTAAACAACGAAAGGTGGGAACAGGTTTAAACACGTTGGCATTTTCAAGACTACATGATTGAGTGTACTCTGTGGAGGAGCGCTGTGTGTCCGGGGGTCAGCAGGAGCTCACACTGAATAAACATCAGAGAGAGAGGGAGAGGGGGAGTCGGGGACGGCGGGGAGGGAACTCTATAACGAGATGGACTGACAGGGAAGGGAGGACGGAGGAACAGAAGGAAAGTAACACAATTAGAAAGAGAGGGAAGAATAAAAAGGCCGTAAAAGTCAAATCAAAGCAGGGAGGAAAGTGCTCAGGGCGACAGAGGTGCTGGCGTTCTTCTGAGGCCCAAATTAATTGAAGGATGTTTTTCTTTTTTATTTTGTTAAGCTTGTTGTTGGTTTCCTTCTTCCCTTCCCTCGCCAATCCGAACTGTTAGTGGTTCAGACGTACAATCACTTATCTTTGCGGACACCGCAGACAGGGCGTCTCAGCCGAGGCTTACGATGAGAGGGTCTGAGATGAAGGCTGTACGTTGGACACTTTTAACCATTGAACTGACTGACATCAATCTGTCGCTTTCGTCTGTCTCACACTCCACTCGGAGATCAGAAGGCCGGAGCTCCATGAAAATATTCCGAAATTTTTTGCAGTCACCGCCATCTCTCGTGACTATATTAAGTCTCTCTGGAAAAACTAGGGCGGAGACACACACATCATCATCACGGCGGTGTTTGACTAAACGTAAATAGTCCATATCACAATAGGCTCAGGATTTAAATCCTATTTGAAGCGAAACGCGACATATTCCGTTGTCCTCTCGAATATCTAAAGCCTGATATTGTACTACATGTCAGGGCATATCCACTTATCCTGTAATTAATTGAGACGACAAAACTGTGTATTGTGCACACACGATAAGTCGATTAACTTAACAACAATGTACAATCCAATAAAAAAACATGAATATTTAATTTAAAAAAGTCTGACTAGACACCAACAACACTGAAACACTTCTCAGACAACAACAAACCACCAACTCTGAAGAACCTCTGAGCCTGAATAGAGTAATCTGTACATCTGGAAGGCAGTATAAGCAGATGGAACAGATGCCGGTGGGGGAACATCCCCACCACAACGTGAGGTCAGGCCGGCTTCATGCAGGAGGCTCGGAGTGGGCTGTTGCATTTTTCTACACGGAGGAGTTGACATTGGCTGACTATTTGCAAGCCACTTACGGAATGCGCCACTTTTAGACACTTAGAGCCTAATAGCTGCAGTTGAGATGCATGTATATTCATTTGGTAGGACTTGATGGCATCCTATAATCTGCAGAGGCTACGGATGGCACGTTGGAAAGAAAAAAAGGAAAAAATTGGACACACGCATACACAGACAAACACACACACACACACACACACACACAAAGGCACACGCAGACCATCCGCACACATAAACGGACACACGCGTGCATGGTATGTCCAAGTTTATAGTTATCCAGAACCATTTGCATCATTAAAGGAGTTCACATGGAGTCACAGAAATGCGATGGGGACACGATTGCCCTCCCCCTCACCCCCTCAACCTCCATCTCTGCCTTGTCTCCGACGGTGACTAACAAGCCCACTAAACCCGTGACACGCCGACCTCAGGAAAAAACGCACAACAACCAGAAAAGACTAGCAGCGACCCCTGCTAAAAGGGTCACTTACTCAAAGGCCATAAAATCGTAAAAAGGGGAGAAAAAGATACAACAATCTGCCCGGGTGGTAAAACCGCAGCGATGACGATAGATAAGGGGGGGGGGGGGGGGGGGGGGGGGGGGGGGGGGGGGGGGGGGGGGGGGGGGGGGGATTTTGTGGGGGGGAGAGAGGGGGGGGGGGCTGGGGGGACAGGGACAGGGACCCCAGCCTTAATGTAGTTTGTAATTGTAAGTGTTGGTCTTTAATAAAAGCCCAGAGTATTTGGTCAGGCTAATAGACTCGGCTCTCTAAATCCTGCCTGCCATGCATTATTCAGCAGCCATTAGCATCGGGCTCAGCTGGGAGGCTTTATGAGTCCCATCATCGGCTGGGACCCGCGCTCCGCACGCCCGGCTGGAGGGGAAGGTGGAGGGGGTGGGCTACCTGGCAGACAGGCGGGGGAACAAGGCGGAGGAGAGGAGTGTTGGTGTTGGGGGGTGGGGGGGGGGGGGGGATTATCTGGAGAGAGAATGGCTGGAGGAGGAAGAATAAGGAGAGGCCGGGGGGAGGTTAAAGAG
>OLKM01002918.1:30000-40000 GCA_900291075.1 Melanogrammus aeglefinus | reverse complement strand
TGTTTTTTCAGTGCGTTCCGGTATCTGGCTGAGAGCGCAGGGCTGGGCCGAGGGTTTGGTTTGGGGTGGATCGAGGGGTCCACGATGGCAGGGGAAGCAGGAGGACAGATAGAATGGAAGAGCCGGAGCGGCAGTGTCAAAACCAAATGGTGCTTCATTTTTGTGGAAATGTGCAGCCTGCACTTTCCTGACACACTTTAATAAATCCATCAATTTTGTCTGTGAGTGTTTGTATGTGTGTGTGTGCGTGTGTGTGTGTGTGTGTGTGTTGTGTGGCGTGAGACGGTGGGCACGTGCGTGTGTTCAATAAGCATGAAAGGAAATCGTAGGCCTCTAAACAGGAAATATCATTTTTTCCCCTCTATCCTCTGTCGGCCTTTCTCTGCCGGTGACACTCGCCGCTTACCGCTAACAGCTAACCCCTATAAACTCAGTGGAACTCAGGCTGGCACACGTGGCACATGGCTTATAATGGAAATGGATGGTTCACTGTGTGCGCGTACACGAGCGGACAACGTTTTTTGCCTTCCTCATCTGAAATGTATACATAAATATATAATTTGCTGCCCAGTGTCGGCCAAACCCCTGAACACAGAGTGTCTGTCTGTGTGTGTGTGTGTGGGGGGGGGGGGGGGGTTTGGGAACTTTAATGTGAAATGACAGGCTTCTAGGGGACTCGTTCAAGACTAACAAGCATGGATAGTCATTTGCAGAGGGAGAAGGGGGAGGCTAGCAGGAGATTGGTAGCTTCCACAATGCGCTGGGTTTCTGCCCATCAAATATACAGTACAGCCTGTCATGTGGTTTTTCTTAAAACAACCATCAGCTTTGGTCCACGACGACTGCTGTTGTTGTTTGGCAATTTTTAAGGGAATATACAAAGCATGAGAAGAGTGTTAAGGTGACGTGAGCTTTATCTTTTTTGGGGTTGTTTTTGTGTTGCACACCGGGGCCGGTGAGTGAGTGCAAAGAGTGTTGCTGTATAATATAGGAGGTGTGATTCGAATGTGGCAAAATATGGCAAAAAATGGTGTATGCAAGTGTTAGTGTGTGTGTATGTGTGTGTGTGTGTGTGTGTGTGTGTGTGTTGTGCTGTGTCTGTGTGCTTGTGTGTGTCTGTGTCTGTGTGCTTGTGTGTGTGTGTGTGTGTGTGTGTGTGTGTGTGTGTGTGTGTGTGTGTGTGTGTGTGTGTGTGTGTGTGTGTGTGTGTGTGTGGTGTGTGTGTTGTGTTGTGTGTGTGTGTGTGTGTGTGTGTGTGTGTGTGTGTGTGTGTGTGTGAGTGTATTGGCGAGGGAAGCAGGAATCTAGGTCTGTATGATGAATATGTCTCAGTAGCAAGCAGCATGCAGTCTGTTAATTTACATTCACTGCGGGTGGCTGGGCTCTCTATAAATGATATGATGCTGAGAGGTGGTGAAAAACGAAGTTAGAGGCACGAGATAGAGGGTGAACACACTGAACACTCATCAAATGGTCAGACTGGGGTCCTTTGTTGCCAAAATAAATGTCAAGGTCAACCTTGCCTTTACAACAAGATGATTGGTCTTTAACACTTGGCTTTCGTAATTGATGCCGACCAAATTAATTATGTATTTACATTGTTTTTTTATGAATGAAATTACATCAATTTAATGAATGTCATTCATCCAGTCTGGAAACACAGGGATGATCCACTGGATGTCCAATACAGGACCCATCGTAAGGAAAGCCAAGCTATACTTGCCTCCCTCCTATTTAAACTAATAAAATGCCATTTCCTATTTATAAATGATCTGGCATGAGAGATTACTGCACTCAAATCAATAGATTCCATCCTTGTTTCCAAAGATAATTGTACATTCATTAATACTATTAATATTTACAATTTTATTATTTATCGAGTCATTCATGCAGTTACTTATGTGTGTATATATTTGATCATGCAATTATGTGATAGTTAGTGTCTTTAACAGTTCAGAAGTAGTGAGCCTATTTATGCGATGAGCCACATACTGCAGCACAGAGCCAGAAGAATAAGTATGTAATGGGGATAAGAAGTCGTAGCTGAGTATTTCCCTCAGCTCTTCAGTCGACGAAGGTAGAAAATCACCTAATTTAATACTCAAAATTGATATGTAGTACGAGGCTTTCCAGCTCAATCCTGACTAGTACATTACAATACAGTATATGTTCTAAAAAGATGATTTAATAGAGCTACATTAACTGAAACAAGCTTGTGCAAAGCTTCTGCGGCATGTCGACTAAAGGCGAGAATTAACTCGGGCAGCCTTTTTGTACATTTGGTCGTTTTATTAGGAAGCATGGGCTTGGCTGATCTCCGGGGCCATCATGACTTCATTAGGATTAAGCGAAGCCCGCAGCAATAGCCAACCGTGTTTATGTATCTTACCATTATGGCGGCCGTGTCACATTGCAGCCACTCCATCAACACCGTCAGCAGTGAGGAACTTCCCCCGCACGGTCTCTTAACAACGCGCCAAAGACACCCAGTGTATTCATCTATAGATGTTCTCTCAATCTCCACCCTTTTTTCCTCTTGATCTCTCTCTTACTCACTCACGCAATGTCTCTCCCTCCCTCCCATTAACACTTGTTCTCATTACCTCGCGGTGGTTATTTGTCCCCATCGACTCTTTCTCGTAGCCCGCGGCTACACATTAGAAAGTATCCGAGTACATCCCAGCTTCATCTAGCGTACACAAGGTTGCAAATGTAGCAGGGTGTAGAAGCCCTTGCGTACTGTAGCTCCCTGGTGTGTGCGTCTCCTGCAGGGCCCCTCTGTGCAGTTTGAGAGGGAAAACCAGGGTAAACATGCCCAGGTAAAGTAGTCCAGCTGTAAATAGTTGCTGAGCTTACTGTGGCTAAAATGGGCAAAACTGGCCCACTAAAGAATATTCATACATGGAAATCTGGAGAAAATGATAAAGCTATCATTTCAGGCCAGTGAGAGAGTGTGTCTTTTTTTGTTGTCTTCACTTTAGATGTGAATAATTGTAATATAGTCTGCCAGGTGGAATGAAGAGGTTTAGGGCTCTAGCAAAGAACAGGAGGACATCTGCCTCAATCCCTGCTGTTTCAACCCCTGCCCTGTAACCTCACGTGACACCCCCTTATAAACTTAAGCAACAACAAAGAAAGAGAAAACACAACAACAACAACAACAACAACAACAAAACACCTGGAACCTGGAATGACCCTCTGTACGTTCCCTGGACCCCCCCAGGAGGGCAGAACCGGCCCAAGAGGATTTGACTGAAGAACGATTGAAGCGAGGGTTGAACGGAGCCTGGAGCAGATAAATGATGTATCACTCCCACGTCCTGCTCCCTCCGTCTCATCCACTCCACCGCTATCGGCCTGCCTCATCCAATTCACCTCTCAGAGGCTGACCCAAAAGAAAAAAGGGCTACAAAGGAAAGACCCCCCCCACCCCCCACCGCGCTCCCTCCACACCTTCAGCCATACCTCCACCAACCTCACACCTTCACCCCCGTCATCCAGGCCAGCAAGATCAGCCACAGAGCTTAGGCGGCATGGGCGGCTACCCCTTTCCCTCAGGTGATTGTGCTTAATCACACGTACAACACAGGGAGAAGATGGATGAGCAATATGTTCACCTCAGTCAAGAGCGCACCCGCTTTATTCCTCATATTCAGCAAACAGAGGAGCCCGGGTGATGATAATATTGCGGCAGTGGTAGAAGCGGGGGAGGAAGGAGCAGTTGAACGCACTTGCAAGGTACACAGAATGCAAAGTTGTTGTTTTTTTTCCTACTAGGAGTTGACTGGAAGCCTGCGTGTGTGAGTGTCCATAAGTAACGTATACTTGACTAGACAGTTATTATGTTTGGGTTTAATTGAAGGCCTGTTTTTTTTTATATCTCCGGATCAACAATGTGTATCGAAAGAAAATAATATTTATTTGAAAATCAAACTGACAAACATCAGCTGTCTCAACCGTCAAATAACTGTCAACTGTCACGAGTCTGTCATCATATTTTTCATCTGAAATCCTCAAGGGGATTCCACTGGCTTCAATCTTAGCAGAGAATTATCTGGCGAATATCACACAAAGCACCAAGCATTAGTCAAAACTCAGTCTAGCATTAGTGTGACTAGCATTAGCCTAGCATTAACCAAGCATTAGCCAAGCATTTGTCTATCTTTAGCCTAGCAATAGTCTAGCATTTGTCTAGCATTAGCTTAGTATTAGCCTAGCATTGGTTTTGCATTAGTTTTGCAGTAGGTTAGCATTGGTCTAGCATTAACCGAGCATTACCCAAGCATTTGACTACCATTAGCCTAGAAAAAGTCTAACATTAGCCTGGTATAAGTGCAGCAATAGCCTATCATAAGACTAGCAGTTCAACAGCAACAGACAGCCTGTGCTGTTATGCACAAGAGCTTTCTTATTCGCTGATTGTTTGTACTTTTGTATTTATTCTTCCTATTACAAGACCACTCGTAAGCGGGATTCATGCTGACTTGTTTTTCAGTTTGCACTTATTCAGAGTTCTCGATAAGAATTGAAAACACTTAAAATGGAAATGTGCTGTAAATGCTACTACTCTTATTCCGCTTTCATTTTGAATGTATTTGTGCATGCATGTGTCCTGGTGTATGTCTGTGTGTGCGTGAGCGTGTGTGTGTGTGTGTGTGTGTGTGTGTGTGTGTGTGTGTGTGTGTGTGTGTGTGTGTGTGGTGTGTGTGAGTGTGAGTGTGTGTGTGTGTGTGCGTTGCGCGTGTGCGTGATGCGTGTGCGTGTGTGTGTGTGCTGTGTGCGTGTTGCGTGGTGTTGTGTGTGTGTGTGTGTGTGTGTGTGTGTGTGTGTGTGTGTGTGTGTGTGTGTGTGTGTGTGTGTGTGTGTGTGTGTGTGTGTGTGTGTGTGTGTGTGTGTGTGTGTGTGTGTGTGTGAGTGTGGGTGTGAGTGCATAAACCCAGGTTGATGCTGGCCCGAATGTGACCTGAATAAATTCCAGTCTCCACTGGTGTTGTTCTGATTCCGCTAGCCCAGACCCATTGGAAAACCATCTGTTTGGAGCAATTCTAAAACACACACAACACAGAGCACACAACGCACAACACACACAGACACACAACACATGTGCACAATACACAAGACACAACAGGAGATGGAACTGAGCATCTGTTCTGGCACCATTTACACATTTAGTTATTGAGCGGCGCTTTCATCTACACCCCCAGCCCCCAAACACACACACAGAAGGACATACAGACACAAACACAGACACACAGACACACAAAAACATTCTGCCATCCCCCCCCCTCCATGATTTTGCAGTAGTGCCCCGGTGACCAAGCAGACGATTACACTCCCCCCTCCCTTCCACACACACATACACACACACACACACCCACACACACACACACACACACACACACACACACACACACACACACACACACAGCAATCTACAACACACACACACACACACAACGCACAACACACACAGACACACAACACATGTGCACAATACACAAGACACAACAGGAGATGGAACTGAGCATCTGTTCTGGCACCATTTACACATTTAGTTATTGAGCGGCGCTTTCATCTACACCCCCAGCACACAAACACACACACAGACACACACACACACACACACACACACACACACACACACACACACACACCACACACACACACACACACACACACACACACACACACACACACACACACACACACACACACACACACACACACACACCTGTAGACACACACCTATACAGAAAGAAAGGAAGAAAATCCCCCCCCACCTCATCTCACGTCCGTCGCTGCTGCTGCCCGTTCCCTCCATCACCCGTTAACCATAAATGCTTTTAGGTGTAATCCCTGGCGGTTTTTTTTAGAAAGCAATCCATTGAGCGGGAGTGTGATTATGTATCCCTCATCCGGACGACTTGTGGTGTGTTTTGAAATTCTCTCCCGTGGCACGGGGGATGGAGGGAGGAGAGATCCCATTAAAAGCAAAGGCAACTCTCAGTAGGCCATTTGACGTATGTGTGGGTACCTTGGCCGCGTACACACACACTGTAATTCATGCCGGGGGTGTCGTATTAACACGTCCTTAATAACCCGATGGGTAGGGGGAGGAGCGAGGGGGGGGGGGGGGGTAAGTCAATCAAAGATGCGACCGACTGCGCGTTTCCCCCCAGACACACAACCACAAACACACAAACACACACACACACACACACACACACCACACACACACACACACACACACACACACACACACACACACACACACACACACACACACACACACACACACACACACACACACACATACATACACACAGACAACTCATTCTGTCAAATGAAACGGAAACGGCGCCGCCTGCATCGCCGCTCGGACCTTGGGTAAAGGTAATTCCGAGTATCGTACATCTGAAGGCGATGTCGTTGCATGTCAATCTGTCACAGCTTATTTTAGCGAATGCATCGCCTCCCGTTCACAGCGTCTTAGCACATTGTGCCCCGCGGAACATACATCACGTTAGAACGCGTGCGGCGCTACAAAACGCACACTGTTAGCAGTCGCGCCGACAGAGGTGAAGTGTGTGTGTGTGTGTGATGTGTCACGGTATGTTTCAACCTAGAAGTGTGTATTCTCAACTATCAGCTGACACCCTCAGCTGATCTCATAACATACACCAGATTGGCCTTTTTGACCTCGTGGTGGGCTTCTTTCTAAACCCTCGCTGGTTGGTACAACAAACTGGAATAGAACCAAGTTGGCCACTAGGAGAATAAGGCTCATTGTTTTTGGAGTTGGGTTTTGGCTGAGTGGAAGAGTTCACCAGGGTGCCCTAAGTCCTGAAGAAAGGCCTCCTGCTATAGACTTTTCCCCTGCAAACAGGACAGCCAATGCCAAACCTTTGTGTTTTGGAGCCCTCACGGAAACAAAACAACAGCTAGTGGGCTAGGCACAGCTCTGCAGTAGAGTGAAGCCTGCCATGATGTAAAAAGGAGCCTATTTGTTAATTTATTGCTAGAAGTTGTTTATTTAAATTCTGTAAAAAATCAAAATATATATATATATATATATATATATGAACGCACATCTATTTGTTTATATCTGAACCTTTATAAAGAATAAAGTCTACATTGCAAGATTGAATGAATGAATGAATAAATTCATAAATAAAACTGCCCTTGAAATATTCCGGAGAAATCCCCGTGGTCCTCATGTTCCGTAAATTACTGGCATGGACACGGAAGATTGATATTCTGATATTTCTATTTTAATACTTGATATAGATTTTGAGTTGTGTTTTGTCGCAAACCACAAATGACATCAAGTCTCAACGTGAAGCGCTCATCTTTCCTGAATGTCTGGCCAAAGACATAATATACATTAAATAAATCAGTAAATAACAAACAATTTCCTCCGGGATCAATAAAGACATCTATACCTTTATCTGCATCGGTAAATAACCCTCTGGCCCTCCCTCAACGACTTTCACCTTGTTTGTTTGGGGAGCGTTAATTAATGAGGAAAAGTTTACGAAAAGTATTTGTTTTTCGCACCGACACCATTTCACCATTTCCATTGTTTGTTTGCTTCTGAATAAGGTATTTGGCTTCGGGCAACACCTAGTCTGTGTTTGGTTGTATGTGTGTGTGTGTGTGTGTGTGTGTGTGTGTGTGTGTGTGTATGTGTGTATGTGTGTGTGTGTGTGTGTGTGTGTGTGTGTGTGTGTGTGTGTGTGTGTGTGTGTGTGTGTGTGTGCGTGCGTGCGTGCGTGCGTGCGTGCGTGCGTGCGTGCGTGCGTGCGTGCGTGCGTGCGTGCGTGCGTGCGTGCGTGCGTGCGTGCGTGTGTGTGTGTGTGTGTGTGTGCGCGTGAATGCATGTTCTCTTGTGTTTGTTTATTCAGATTCTCCTAATGAATCAGTGTTTTCAGTATGTTCAGAGAGAGAAAGAGAGAAAAACAGGTTGAGAGAGATAGAGAGATACAGAGTGAGAGAGAACAAATGGGATCAGAGACAGAGAGAGGATAGATTAAACATTCGCATGAGAGACAAAAGTGGGAAAAGGAAGAGAGAGACAGCGCCTGTGTACAAAAGTGAAAGGAAGGAAGCGAATTCAACTCAGGAGAGTGAAAGCAAGGCCTTGAGGAGCGTTCAGTTATTTACATATGCAGATCCCCTTCACCCCCAGATCCCCACCCTCATCAAGAGAAACCAATTAAAAACTCTCTTCATTTACTGTTTACCTTAATTAACCGCAACAATTAATGGCTTTGCAAAGTCCTATTGTGTCTTTTTCAATTAAAAAACAGCCTGTGACAAAGGTTACCATCCAGTGCTATAAATCATTCTGACAATTCTCCGGCGACATGAGGTCCATCCTAGGGCTAAGTGAATGAGTGAGGTAAGCTCATGCATCAAGTTTATTTATTCGCGCTTGTTCTATGAAGTCCTCAGACCTTTGAGGTTACTGCCAGTGCAGACTGGAGCCAGTGCAGACACAAGACAGTGTTTCTGCTTCATTCTTTGTTTGTGCAAGTCAGGGAGCAAGGAGATAGTGTGTGAGAAAGATGGGATAGAGAGAGAAAGCTTCACATGGTGTCCATGTTGCTCTCTCTGCATGCAAGTTTTGCTCGCTTTACATCTCATACGTATACACACGCACATGCACAAGAGGAAGAGAGAGAAAGAGATTGAGAAAAAGACACAGGGAGGCCTTGTAGAAAGAAAGATCTGATCACATGCCTGTACTTGCACTTGTGTGAGTAAGGGAAAGAGGAACAGAGACAGAAGGACACACAGAGACAGCGATAACACCCAATGGCTGTGTGTGTGTGTGTGTGGTGTGTGTGTGTGTGTGTGTGTGTGTGTGTGTGTGTGTGTGTGTGTGTGTGTGTGTGTGTGTGTGTGTGTGTGTGTGTGTGTGTGTGTGTGTGTGTGTGTGTGTGTGTGTGTGTGTGTGTGTGTGTGTGTGTGTGTCTGGGTGTGTGTTGTGGGTGTGTGTGAGAGAGCAAAAGAGAGAAAGAGACAGAGATCCCACTCGTGTATGAGTGTAGGAGCTTCTTTATGAGAGAAATAAAGAAGCCATGGACCGACCACACCAATGGATATAAAAGGACACACAGACACAAAAAGACCCACACACATTCACAAACAACCACACATGCACACAGACACACACACACAAACACACAACATGCACACACACACACACACACACACACACACACGCAGACACACACACACAAACAGAGAACGAGATGAAGAAAGAAATACACAGACAACAACATATCCTCATACAACCGCGCACAAACACGCGCGAGTCTGATGTGTGGGTGACCACCCCCGCGCTAACTCACCAGCAGGCTCGGTTCTGGTCAGCAGATTGTTCGGCGAGACCCTCAGGACAAGGCACTGTCAGGAGCAAGCGGGCCTGAGAGCTGATAATGGCAGGTGGTGCACACAACCCGGAGGTCTGACAGACTCAGGGCAGCATGCCATGTAACAACACCCTTTACTACTGCCACCGAAGCCGGGATGGCAGCTTTTAATGCTGGCACGGAGAGCACAACCACGCCAGCGGTATCGCAGGCCTGCCTGGCTACCGACGGAGAAAGGGGGAGCGCAGGACCGAAGCAGCTGGTATGTGTGTGTGTGTGTGTGTGTGTGTGTGGAGGGGGGGGGGGGGGGGGATTGTTGGGAGCTGTTAAACAAAGATGGCAGTTGGTGTTCTTTTTTTTGGGGGGGGGGGGGTTTCGTACGTCTGTTGGATGACACTTCTACGCTTTCTTACAACATTTGGCAGGGAGCAGGCGTGTAGGTATACGCATTCAATCCCCCCGATGGAAACTCAAGATGGCGACCTGGATTAACAGCGTAACGACGAGAAACTGTAGGTTGTTGCCGCTTGGGTCAAGCCTGCTTAGCAACAGTTCCACTGGAGACGTCCATTCACTGACACAGAAGGCATCATTGTGCAGGGGGAAAAAACATTCAATCCCAG
>OLKM01002918.1:22500-25000 GCA_900291075.1 Melanogrammus aeglefinus | reverse complement strand
TACATTGTTGCGGTTAAAAAAGTTTGCTTTTAACAAGGTAATAAGACCAAACAGGATTAAATAGGAAGATGCAAAAACAGAGCTGCAATGCTCAGAGGAACAGTAAACCTTCATTCTTAATGACGCCATTAAAGCAGGCTTGGCGGTCCAGGAGAGAATATCTGCAGGTGCCGGGTCCAGGAACATCTAAAGGCTCTCCATTTAAATTGTATTCAGATGAACTGAGTTGTTTAATCGTAACCGAATAATGTTTCTTTTAACTGATCGCTAACTTGGGTATACTGAATGCTGAAGACAACTTGAAAACCCTTTTCTCCTAAAACCATTATTGGCCGGATGACAGTGGAAATAAAATATTTAAACACCTATTTATGCGTTTATCTCAAGCCAATTTATTCAGGAAATTGTTGACTTATGCGGGCACCCCGTATTGTTGTTTTTGATTGCTTGAGACCCTTTTTTCGAAAACAACAACTTTATTTTTAAGGACCCTGTGAACATAATGCTAGACTCAAAACAGAAATACCATGTCAGAGGAAATAGCCCATTGAACTGCCCTACCGTCTCCAAAAATCCATATGTGTTGCTTCCGGTTGAATTAACAGTGAGATAAAAACAGAAAACATGTATAACCAGGGCCACTAAAGTAAGTAAATGTCAAGGGTAGACTGTTAATAGTGCTAAAATAAATCATAATCCCAACTTCAAATGGAGCCGTTTTTCATCGATTGTTCTATTTTTCTAGGAAATGAGAAAAGTAAACAATTGCTTATCTGTCTAAACTCTTCCTCACCTTTAGTTTCCCTCTCTTTCTCTCTCCCTCTCTCTCCCTCTATCTCCCTCTCTTTCTCTTACCCTCTCTCTATCTCTCTCTTATATCTCTCTCCCTTCCCCTCCATCTATTCTCCCTCTCACAGTATTGCCTTCCCTTGTCCCATGGGCCTGAATGCCATTGGCACTGAACAACTCACACACTGGTACGTATTTAACCACAAGTCGCCAGCCATGGTGACGTGCTGCCAACTATGTATGTTTAAGGTGAGTGTGTAACTGTTTGTGTGTGTGTGTGTGTGTGTGTGTGTGTGTGTGTGTGTGTGTGTGTGTGTGTGTGTGTGTGTGTGTGTGTGTGTGTGTGTGTGTGTGTGTGTGTGTGTGTGTGTGTGTGTGTGTGTGTGTGTGTGTGTGTGTACCAGAGGGAGAGAGGGAATCATGTGAACTCTGTGTGAACCCTGTTTTATCCTTCTGTGATTGTCTTAGCCTTTGCTTACAGTATCGTTAGTTTATGCTGCTGATGTTCGTCTCAATCTGTGAAAAGGTCTGACAATAAGGAAGGCATAAGTCTTACTGCCGGGAAGTGTCAAAGCCAGCATGCGCGCGACACACACACACACACACACACACACACACACACACACACACACACACACACACACACACACACACACACACACACACACACACACACACACACACACACACATACATGCATGCAAACACACACACACACACACACACACACCACACATGTATACAAACAGACATACACACAGACACACAAATGCACTCTCAGACACATATACCCACACAGAACACAGACGAAAACAGTATGAATAAAGAATAGCAGTTGAAGCAGCTATTTTCAGGATGAACAAATAGCCATAGCTAGGCTAAACATACAATTTCTCAAAAATCTCTGAAATATAGTTTGTGAGTGGGAGTTCCTATACTGATTTACTTATTTTTCAATTCCTCAACATAATGAGAAAAATAGTTTTTGAGGAGTTAATATTATTATTTTCTTCATACGGTCGTATGTACTGATCAATATAGTATTGAAGAATTTCATAGAACATAGAAACTCTCAAGCCCTTAGGCAGTAATGATCTCTCTACTTCACCCTCTCTACTTCACCCTGTGAACATTTGTACCGAGTGTGTTTTTTTCTTTCTTCTTTCTTCTACGGCTGAAACTTATTTTAGAAACACACGAAAACGCACCAACACAAACACGCACACACACACACACACCCACACACACACACACACACACACACACACACACACACACACACACACACACACACACACACACACACACACACACACACACACACACACACATACACACACACAGGGCAACATATCGACACCTACATACAAATACACAAAAACAAACACACACACAAGCCGACTAAATTGACTTGTCAGCTTCAATCAGTCTTCGAACAAAAGGATTCCTGCCAGTTCAGGGCTGACATCGGTAATGGCTTTGGGAAGGGAGCGAGAGACATGGAGAGAGAGAGAGAGAGAGAGAGAGAGAGAGAGAGAGAGAGAGAGAGAGAGAGAGAGAGAGAGAGAGAGAGAGAGAGAGAGAGAGAGAGAGAGAGAGAGAGAGAGAGAGAGAGAGAGAGAGAGAGAGAGAGAGAGAGAGAGCGAGAGAGAGCCAGAGACAGAGACAGAGACAGAGACAGAGACAGAGAGGTGGCCCTGACTTAAAAAAA
>OLKM01002918.1:15000-17500 GCA_900291075.1 Melanogrammus aeglefinus | reverse complement strand
GTGACACGCCAAACAGTCAATTCCAGTGTGCAACGTGTCGTAGCAGAACGTTGATGGATACATTTGATCTAAACGCAATCATAAGGTAATCATCATTACATGGAGCCATGGTGGGCCCTCACTGCAGAGCTCCCTATTATTTTGCTAAGCTATCGTTTACTTCTTCCCCTAATCATTCCCCTTCTCCGTCTCCTCTTTCTCCGGTTCCTCGTTATTTATTTTTTAAGCTGCTGCGGCTCCTCTCCTTTCCCCTGATCTTCCTCCTTCTCTTTCCATTTCTCCATCATCCTCCATTCCTACTTCTCGTTCTGCCTCCTCTGTTTCTCCTCCTCTTTCTCATTTCGGCAAATTAGTCCTGGCCTTTGCAGGAAACAGCGCTATCGCATGTACGATTTTTTTTTTCTCCAGGCTCCTGTTTAATTTGTTGTTATGGTCAAATGATAGCAAAGGACTTAATTTATTACCGACATAATCTATTTTTCTCATCGGGAAAAATTTCAGCATTAAGCTAAAATTTGATATGATACAAGAGCACCTATCTCTTCTATCGATCCGCTGCGATATCGACTGCTACCAACAGGCATTCTAAGAAACGACTCATTAGCTATTCCACAGCGCTCTTTACGGGAGCAACACCAGACGCGCATTAGTTAGCACAATGTTTAGAAAGTGTAAAAAAAAAAAAAAGAAAGTAGAACTAGACAAAGTAAATAAGGGCTGTGGCTGGGGTTCAGACCGGATGAACAAAGACAGCAGAGGACACAAAGGAACTGGGGAAAAAAAACAAGAGAGACAAGAGAGAAAAGGGCTTTAAGGAACACACTGGAAAATATTACAGAACAGACGGGGTATTATAGTAACCGAGGACGGGCCTGGTTCTTGTTCAGAACACCATAATCCATTAAAAAAGTCACTGGAGGCGATGTCCCCACCTTAACAGTTGGTTACTTAGGTAGGGTATACTATATATAGCCCCGCCGCAGAAAGACGAACAGATGTGCTTTGCAGAATAGGCTGCCGCTGACGTTTTAACGGCTGCTTTGGGGGGGAGTAGGGGTGGGTTGTTTGGGGGGGGGGGGGGGGGGGGCGCGGGTGGGCACATCTTATTGGCAAGTCGCACTGTGTCAGCCCCTGACACGAGTGACAAGGGCTTTCACTAGAAACGGAGGAGGGGAAGAAAAAAAAAAAGCCTTGCTGAGTAAACGGTGAAAGAGAAAAGGCGAGAGGTTTACTTGTTTCCTTGCCCCCAATTTCTTTTTAAGCTTCAAGAGAACCTGATGATTCCCGTCAGCTGCTGAAGTATAGGCCATTTTAGGCGGGAAAAAAACAACACAATACCCCTCATGCTCCAAAAGAAGCCAACTAAAGTCAACGATAACAATGTGGCATTGGAAGAGTCAAATCCCTGAGGTGGATTTTTTTCTTTTTTCTTTTTTCTTCTTGGCGGCAAGTAGCCAAGCTGTCAGGTGCTGTGAGCGTTATGAATAGCTAATGCGGCTTGTTAGCCTGGTGGGCAGGTCATGCTGGAGTATCTGGAGGCTGGAGGTCTGGGAGCAAGGAGTAAGAGAGTGGAGAGAGAGAGAGAGAGAGAGAGAGAGAGAGAGAGAGAGAGAGAGAGAGAGAGAGAGAGAGAGAGAGAGAGAGAGAGAGAGAGAGAGAGAAGACAGACGATGAGAGGAGAGAGAGAGAGAGAGAGAGAGAGAGAGAGAGAGAGAGAGAGGGAGAGAGAGAGAGAGAAGGAGGGCTGTCTATTGATCACCTAGCACCCTGCACAGCGGTCTGCCTCAGATGAGGAGCAGCCTCTCTCTTAACACCACACATGACCTGCATAGAGGCCATCCATCACCGAACACACTGGCCCATTTCTCCTCCCCCCCCCCCCCCCCTCCCTGCCTCACCTGCGGGGGGTGAGCTTTTTTTTTTTGTGGCACTGTATGGGTATGTGTGTGTCGGTGTTTGTGTGTGTGTGTGTATGTGTGTGTGCGTGTGTATGTGTGTATGCATGCGGGAAGGGCGGTATATAGTTTTTTGAGCATGTGTGTGACTATATGTGTACAAATTTGTTTCTGTGTGTATGTGCGTGTGTTATTGCTTTCGGGCTAGTGACTGTGTGTGTGTGTGTGTGTGTGTGTGTGTGTGTGTGTGTGTGTGTGTGTGTGTGTGTGTGTGTGTGTGTGTGTGTGTGTGTGTGTGTGTGTGTGTGTGTGTGGGTGTGTGTGTGTGTGGGTGTGTGTGGGTGTGCGCGTGTGTGTTTGTGTTAATATGTGTGCACTTGTTATTGTGTGTGTTTGTGTGTGTGAGTGTGTTTGGTTTCTCTTTCATTCTAAGAAATGACTCATTAGTAATTCCACAGCAATCTTACGGGAGCAATGCAAGATGCACATTAGTCTGGACTTTCCGTCTGTGCGTGTGAAAGTGGATGCGAGTGTGCTTGCGTCTCTATAATTGTGCGCATGTGTGCCTGTATGTGTCTGTGTGTGAGTGTGTATGTGTGTGTGTG
>OLKM01002918.1:0-12500 GCA_900291075.1 Melanogrammus aeglefinus | reverse complement strand
GATGAGTAACATTACAGCTGCAGCTGAGCCCCGCATCTGTCATAGCCATTACACTTTGTAAATGATCAGACTATCGCAGGGATCGATGGGACGCGACCCTGGGAGACGTCTGATGCACCTCTATGAGCACCAAGGTACACTCCCTCGCCCACCCCCACCCCCTACGACCGTCTCTCTTCATCTACTGCTATCACCTCCAAACCAAGCCCTTATCCCCCATCTCTCCCTCTTAGACCACCCCCGTTTTCTTTTCGCACTCATCAGATCGTCCTCCTCTTCATCCGAAGCCCCGAAGTGAATGCCCCCCCACCCCCTCTCTCACTTCAACTGCCAACACTCTCGACTAATGACTGATTGGTACACGATTACAGACAGGCGGGGTGATTACGAAACACATTCATATTACGTCTCGCTCTTTTTCCTCTTCCTGCTTATCGCTTCCCTTCTTCATTTTGATGTGTCCTAAGCCCCGAGGCCTATCCAGCCTATTTCCCGCGGATATAAAGCTTCTAAATGGAGCTGGAGAGGGTCATTGCTCATAGAGACAAAGTACTGTGGTATTGACCTCTTCGGGGACTCCTGTAGTCCATATATCAAAGCCATTAGAGCGTGCCTGCTCAATACCTCAGAGATCCACTGTGTAGGGTGATCACCAGCAGTCTGATACAACTTTACAGCTGACCTTTCTGCCGCTGCAGTAATGCTTTTATTCCACCTGAAAGGCTGCTGCTCCCTAGCCAAGGGCTAGCACCCCCCCACACACCCCCACACCCCCCCCGGCCCACAACCCCCCGGCCCCCACTCCGCCCCATTCCCCAAATGCTTGGCACACACACACACACACACACACACACACACACACACACACACACACACACACACACACACACACACACACACACACACACACACACACACACACACACACACACACACACACACACACTCTCACTTACGCACACTCAAATGCCCTGTCATGCAAATCCTTACGGACAATAGACCAAATCACATAATCACGTAATAACAGGGATCGCACACAAACACACACAAACCCACACATATTTACAAACCCTCCCACTTCTCTCTCGCACACAAACACCCACACACAAGCGCACGTACACACACACACACACGCTAACAAACACAGACACACACAAACAAGAAGCACAATATATACAAACAGAGTGGTATCCTACTGTGCTCGCAAACGCTAGGAGGCTTGGATAAAACGAGAAAAATCACCCAAACACCGCTCACACCCGCACCACCTGTGGCCCTCCACACAATCTACGAAAGTTTCTCCATCTTTTTACAACCATTCACTTTGTGCTCTCACGGCTCTGAACGTTAAAAGGAAAAAAAGCCATCGTGGTCACCTGGCAACGGTCGCCGAGACATGAGACCCGGGAGTCGTGACCAATCGCACACACAGGGGCGACCCCCAACGATGTCCAACATGGCCGCCGCACCAGCTGACATTGCATGCTGCGGCTCTCATATGATCAGAGGCGGCTTTCATTTTGACTGACAGGACTTATTGCACGGAATCAAAGCTCCGCCATTATCTTAGTCTGTTCTGTCAGAGCCAGATTGACTGGTGTCACCCTCCCCTCGCTCACGCCCGTTGGCGTGGCGGAGGTGGATGATGGGTTGGGCTGGGCCAGGCTGGGGGGAATTGTTGTATGCATTATCTGGGAGCTTTGAGCGCGCTGCAGGCGCTGACTGCTGTCTGTCTCTACAGAGGCGCCGGGCTCCGCTTTGCGTATGGCTGTCACACACAGCGTTACCGCGCGAGCGAGGGTGGGGGGGGGGGCATGAAAGTGTGCTACACTGTCGAAGGGGTGAGCGATCTTGCTCTCTCCGTGTGTGTAAACCGATGCGGAGCTCGTGGTCGCTGTGTGAGTCTCGATGCACACACGGCATGACGTGAAGGTTTTGCTCTTGAACACACACAGGCACAGAGGGGGCACACACACATGATGGCGTGTTTGCAGGGAGACACACACCGAGGCGATATTCATACGTGTGCATACAAAGGCTCAGGTTCCCGAGACCTATAGTAGCTTAGGCAGGGTACAGCGTGTTTATTGATATCCTGCCATGTTCAGAGGAAAGAGTCACTGGTGTACCCTGCCTCTTTTCTTCCTGTAATACGCCGCTCACTACCTTTATTATTTTATCCCGTTTAATTTCTTCCTCCTCTCCTTCTATCTCTCTCTCTCTCTCTCTGTAGCTCTCTGTCTCTCTCTGTAGCTCTCTGTCTCTCTCTCTCTCTCTCTCTCTCTCTCTCTCTCTCTCTCTCTCTCTCTCTCTCTCTCTCTCTCTCTCTCTCTCTCTCTCTCTCTCTCTCTCTCTCTCTCTCTCTCTCTCTCTCTCTCTCTCTCTCTCTCTCTCTCTCTCTCTCTCTCTCTCTCTGTACGGTTCTGTACTCTCCTCGTCTCTGTTTCTCTTTCTCTCTCTTTCTCTGTCGCTCTCTCATCTCTTCCGTCTTCTCCGTCTCTCTCCTCTCCTCTCTCTCTCTCTCTCTCTTCTTCTCTCTCTCTCTCTCTCCTCTCTCTATTCTCTCTGTCTCACTCTGTTAGCTGTCTATCTGTGTCTCCCTGTCGCTCCTGTCGCTTCTTCTCTCTCTCTCTCTCTCCAATCTCATCTTCTCTCTCTCTCTCTTCTTCTCTCTCATTCTCTCCTCTCTCTCTCTCTCTCTCTCTCTCTCTCTCTCTCTCTCTCTCTCTCTCTCTTGCTCTACCTCTGTAGCTCTCTGTCTCTGTTTCTCTTCTCTCTCTCTCTCTGTAGCTCTCTCTCTCTCTCTCTCTCTCTCTCTCTCTCTCTCTCTCTCTCTCTCTCTCTCTCTCTCTCTCTCTCTCTCTCTCTCTCTCTCTCTCTCTCTCTCTCTCTCTCTCTCTCTCTCTCTCTCTCTCTCTCTCTCTCTCTCTCTTGCTCTACCTCTGTAGTCTCTCTGTCTCTTTTCTCTCTCTCTCTCTCTTCTCTCTCTCTCTCTCTCTCTCTCTCTCTCTCTCTCTCTCTCTCGCCTCCACCTCACTAAATACGCTATTTGCATGGCGTCTTCCTTTTACGTCACCCGTCTCTCCTGGTGGCTGTGGTTGGTTTCCCTCCCTTCCTTCCTATCCCTGCTCCTTATCATCCGCCTTCCGCCCTCAGCGTCTTCCTCTGTGGCCCTGGCATGTAGAGGAGTAAGCCTGCCGGCGGGGGTTATTCCTGCTAATTCTAGCCCACAGTGGGGTGCCCATTAGGGGGCTTGATACTCGGGTTTGATGTCAAAACCTGGAGGTTGTTTCCTAAAGCCAAGCTCACTTCAAACAAGCCACGGAGGCGTTTCGCTGGGAGTGAGCCGGCGTGCGCCACCTGAGCACAACCACCACCGGTGGAGAATAAGAAAACAACCATTAATTGTGTGCCGAGCTTGCAGGCATTGTTAGGCATGCGATGGCAACACAGCGGCTTCATCTGCAAGTGCTGGGAATCCGCCCTGGAAATGTCCACAGGATTGCTGAGCACTACCAAGCAGGATGTGTGGAGTACATATTCCACACCTGGCGCCTCATAGTAAATTCATCATCCTTCGCCGAATGTGTAAAAGGTGAGGGTCTACCTTCTGGACCAATAGAGACGGGTTTTGAGGCTTGATTAGGCATCTGTGTGGCCTTCAGAGGCCGTAGACGTGAACCCTTATCACCCGCTCCATACAGGCTATATCATGTCAGATAGATAAGGCTTCAAAGATTGATGTGGCGCCACTTACACATGTAGGCATTATATATGCTCCGTGTGCTTATGTGTGGCGCTCAGTTATTGATAGGATGGTGTGCATACTCTCACGTTTGAGGAGCATGCGATGAATATTGATGGTAAAGTTAACAAGGCGCTCGAATGTGATACCCACGTGTTTGTGTCCGTCGACTGGGAGACCTTGATGAGCTACGTATGATTGTGTGTTTTTGGTACAATTCTATTTCCAATTTCATTCCAATCTATGAATCATCAGGTTGCAATGAAATCAAGTTAATACAAAGTGACAACAAAAGAGTGCGCCGTAAACGTTGCGTGACATTATGATTCCACTGAAGTGCTCCCTTACCTGGTCTCAGTCACGGAAGCACATGCAAAACATGCACACGCACGTGCAAGCTCACACACAAGCACACACCCATCGTGGTTCCATGGTGAAATGTGTATGATGACAACACGGTCCTCAAATTGCAATAAGCAATAGGATTCTTTCCCCAAGGCTTTCTCTAATGACAATTTTCATGACGCTATCCATATACATACATTTTTTACGTTTTTGTATTGTCTCGGGCTATATCTCCATAAAGAAGGGATGGCACAAGGGTTAATCCGTCAAAAAATTATTCAAATGTAGGAAACTACATATATCATTGTCCAATAGCGAGATAAGATGAATAACCCAGATAAATAGACAAATATATGAATGAATGAATAAATAAATGAAGCAGCCCACACGTCACACCCACTTTCAAATGAATACGATAAAATCACAAGGGAGACAAACGGAGAATACAGAGGCAACAGCTGCAGATTTAATGGAATGGGCATGAAAGAGACAAATAGAGGAGATAGAGGAAATGAGAGAGAGAAAAAAGCGCAAATGATAAAGTGAGAGAGCGAAATAGAAAGAGAAGGGAGAGAAATGGAGGGAGAGAGATAAAGGAAGCAGGGAGTGTAGGGATGGGAAAGAGAACGATGGAAGGAGGGAGAGAGAGAGAGAGAGAGAGAGAGAGAGAGAGAGAGAGAGAGAGAGAGAGAGAGAGAGAGAGAGAAGAGAGAGAGAGAGAGAGAGAGAGAGAGAGAGAGAGAGAGAGAGAGAGAGAGAGAGAGAGAGACAGAGACAGAGACAGAGACAGAGTGAGGCACATACAATGGCAGAGAGGATTCAGAGGGGGCGGGGTTGTGTTGGGTGGGGGCTGCAAGACAGGGAAACAAAATTGACTTCACATTGGTAAATAAACAAAAAGAAAGGGGAGAGTGGAGTGGCATCCAATAATATTAGCTTCTCCGAATATTGATACAGCCGTATAGGATTACAAATGCATTTCCACCACGCCGCGGAGCTCTCGTTTTCACAACAGCTCTGAGACCGCCAGTGAGTGCAGCGCTTCCTTCCTTGTTAGCCTACCCCGCACGTTTTCCGGGAAAACAAGTTTGCTAGGATACCACCTAATCCCAGTCGCTCAACACGGCCAACGTGAGCTGGAGGAATGACAATAAAAGAACAGAAGGAACGAATATTAATATCGCACTATAAATTGTTAGCTCGCCGTCCGTGGAGCGAGATTATGGTGAGGATGGGAAGCCATTGTTGTTTTCGTTTTTTTTTGTTTACCGCTATCGCTTTTTTGTTTACCGCTTCGTCAGACATGAATCTAAGAGACCAGAGGGGTGGGGTGGGATTGGGGGGGGGCGGGGGGCATGGATAGTGGTTGCTTGTGGGGGTCCTTGGAGGCAAAACAATGAGCTGTCAGCGAGAGACGCCACTTCAGACGCAGGGGGCTAAAAAAGCTATCTTATCCCGGTCAGCTCTTCCAGGGTTCTGTTGGCATATGGCAGAGACACCTCGAGACAGTAGGACCCCCAAGGACCCCCCCCCCCCCCCACCCCACCCCAACCCAACCACAGGATCTGGTTATACCTACGTCATCCCCGAAAGAAATGAAACGAAACACACCACCTTCCCGCCGGGAACTGCAACACCCCCCCCCCCCCCCATCGATATGCCCGCAGAATGGAGCGCACGTTGAGGCACGGAGAGTGGGACGGAACGAATGCTCGATGGAGTGCAGGATGGAGAGAGGGAGAAGAGATGAGCGAGCGATGGAGGAGAGAGAAAGGAGAGATGGAGGAGAGATGAGCGAGAGATGGAGGAGAGAGGCAGAGATTTGAGGACAAAATGTGGGGTAGAGTGAGGGATGGTTCTGATGGTGAAGAGAGCGATGGAGGGGATCTTAATTAGACGGAGAAGGGCGCAAAGACGGAGGGAGGTGACGGGTGGAGCCCTCGTCACGTACGCGTTTTCACAGCTGAGCGAGCTTGAAATCTCTTGACTGCTAATACAGATTTCGCCACGAAAAGCACGCGAGAGGCAACAAACGCACAAATACACATATACATATACACTCAAACACATACATACATACATACATACACACAAACCCACATATCACACACCACACGTAAACTCAAACACATAACGACACATTCCCATACACACACACACACACACACACACACACACACACACACACACACACACACACACACACACACACACACACACACACACACACACACACACACACACACACACACACACACACACACACGCGAGCGCACACACAAACACCCAAGCCAAAAAGGCACGTAACACATAAATGGACAAAAGTATTGATCAATGACAAAAATTACCATCATTCAGACATTCAGACACGTTCACTGAAGACCGTGACATGCCCACACGAATTCCCTTGCTCCCAGACTTATAGTATTCACAATGCTACGATAAACAATACACTCAGACGCCCACACAACCCCACACAGCCAACAGAAGGGCCAATAGAGTGTGTTGTGCGATGGTTCTGCATTGATGCGGCGTCCTACGATTCAACATTCAACCCCGCGTCATTCACTGCACAAACGTAGCCCAAGGTTACAGTTAAACGAGGAACTGACTCTGGAACTGCTTGAGTTCCTGGAACTCTGGAACTCAAGCACCGCTTGCAGAAACCATTGGCGGCCACAATAGGTTTACATGAATGTTCATGGCTGAATGAGAAGGTGAAAGGAGAAGGTAAGGTAAGGGTAAGGACCGTAACAAGGTTTGTGTTTAGGTTGGTTTATGTGTGTTTGGTTGAGTGTGTTCATGTGTGTCTGTCATTGTGTTTGTACGTGTGTATGAATGCGGGTTTGTCATTGTGTGTGTGTCTGTATGTGTGTGTGCGTGTGCGTGTGCGTGTGTGTGTGTGTGTGTGTGCGTGTGTGCGTGTGCGTGTGCGTGTGTGTGTGTGTGTGTGCGTGTGCGCGTGCGCGCGCGCGTGCGTGTGCGTGCGCGTGTGCGTGTGCGCGTGTGTGTGTGTGTGTGTGTGTGTGTGTGTGTGTGTGTGTGTGTGTGTGTGTGTGTCTGTTGGAGTGTATGTGTTTGTGTGTACAAGGGCACTGTGTGTACATTTGGCCGTGAGTCCTGGTCAGAGGTCTTATCCCACGTCCTCAGAACATTGCGGTCTTGAGCCGCGTTACAGAAAGGCCCGTGCACCATCCTCGCCCACACACTTGGACCGCTCTTCGACCAAGAGCTCCAAAACAACTTTTGCATGTAACTTTTTTTTTCATTTTTTATTTTAACATCTAAGCCGAGGTTAGCTTTGTTCCCGTGCCTCAGAGGGTGCTGCCGTCTCACTGTCCAGTTAAGCACTTTCCGAGCCCTTTCAGCCATCCCTCCTCTCTCAGATCCTTAGCCTTCTGCTGAGTCCAGGGCAAAGCTGAGGCACCAAAAACACCATCATTAAAAGACTCCTCCCGCAGACATTTATATTCACAGAGGCACAAAGGCCCCAAAGACATAAGCAAAGCACACACGCGCAGCCAGACAATCTACTTAAGATATAATTGATAAGCCAAAGCCTGTTGGACGTGTTCAATGTCTTCCCCCCCTCTCTATAGCATGATTAACGGCCATTGTCCACATAGTTCATTTTTTTTTTTCTGGCAGGATTGCCGTTGCATGGCACTTGGATTCACTGGGACGCAGTGTTTGTGCACTGAAAGAAAACAGCTGCATCTCTGTGCTTTGTTTATGGTTTCTATGAAAATTAGCCATGTTAGCTCCTTAGCTCCTTAACTCAACATCTTAGAGATAACTCATGTTATACACCCATGAGTGAAAGGCATCGTGCTCAGACACAAAAATTACAGTTTGGATTTGTGAGAGTAACTTACTGTGAGGTTTATTTTTAACATGTAACAACCTCTTTTCAAAAATTAAAATTTGTTAGACGGTGAACAAAATATGTGATGAGGCGACTGGGAAAAGCTACAGCGAAGATGGCATCGCTTTCCGAAAAAGTTAGGAGATCTTCCACCTGAAGCGCCCGATCGGATCAAGTGTAGAAAGGCAAAGGGGCTCAGAAAAATATGCAATGCAAGCGTGGGATCTAAAAACGTGCCTTGGATGTGGTCAACACTAGCTTGTGTGGTAAATAATTCCAATGATAAACCAATAGTCTAGATTGATAGCCTTCGAAGGCCTCTCTCTCCCTCGTTGTTTTCTCTGCCACAGCAAGGGCTAGATTAAAAAAATATGCTTTCAATAATGCAGTTGACCACTTGAACCTCATGCACCCACACATAAGCAAGTGGGCTGCTTTAGACATGCAGAATTAATTGATCAATCACTGAAATTGGCATCCAAGGCAACTGGACATAGTGATTAGACTGAATTAAAAGGTAGCCCCACGAACATCATGATTATGCAAAATGAGAGAGCGAGAGAGAGAGAGAGAGAGAGAGAGAGAGAGAGAGAGAGAGAGAGAGAGAGAGAGAGAGAGAGAGAGAGAGAGAGAGAGAGAGAGAGAGAGAGAGAGAGAGAGAGAGAGAGAGAGAGAGAGAGAGAGACAGAGACAGAGACAGAGACAGAGACAGAGAGTGGGTGAGAAAGAGAGAGCGTACTGTCAAGAGGCTAATGAGATCGACACTTCGATGAGGGCATGAACAATCTCCCATGTACTCATTTCAAAAGCAGAGCCCTCACAGTAGGCCTATGGTGAAAAACGACATTATAAAAATGTGAAAGTAAAGTAAGAGGTGAAATATAAAATGGATGACCATGCCGGGAGTCACAAGCATTCCCGGAGGTTCGTTCACAACCTCGCATCAGTTTTTTCTTGGCTCAGCATAGCCTTTCCAAATCGTCTCTCCCTGCCTGGCTCCCGACTCGAATACTGTGTGCCTGCTAATCAGACCTGCATAGAACGCTGCTTTACACAAAAGATGGACTATCTCTCATCAAAGGCCTAAGCTAGACTTCGACGGGACAAAAGAGCCTTGGCATTGTGCTGTTTTTTGTGAGCTGATGGTGCGATAGAGTAGTGTTTGCTTCTTAATGCAGTTGGCCCCAGGTGTTTTACTTAGTACAATTATTAAGTGTCGTGGGTTTAGTTTGCCTGATGAGTTTAGTGTCCTCTGGTTTAATTAACACCATGCGATTAGTTAATTCTTTGGGTTTAATTTGCGCCGTGTGTTTAGTTTGCGCAATGCATTTAGTTAGCGTGTTGGTGTTGGTTTTAGTCAGTACCATGCATTTAGTTAGCTCTAGGGGTTGAGTTAGTGTCATGTATTTAGTTAGATTCATTTGTTTAGTTAGTGATATTAGGGAGCAACATCCGTTTAGCAAGAGCGTTGTGCGTTCAGTTAATCCCATGCCATTAGCAAGCACGGCGCATTAAGCTAGTGGCATGTATTAGCAACATGTGTTAGGCTAGCATCTTGAGTTTAGTTATATGGTGCAAAGGCTTTCAATTAGAGCCGTGTGTTAAGTTTGCACCATGCAAAGGGATGGAAATCAATGCTGGCTGACTCAAGGGCGAGACAGCTGTTAACCCCAGGTGCGAGACAGCTGTTGGCTGAGACTGAGACAGAGACGCAGGTAGGCCTATTTCCGATTGAAAGGAGCTATTGTTGATATATTGGAGTGGTTGGTTTCAGAGTTGAAGGTCTGCCAGTCTGAGTGGTTCAGTGAGTCTGGATTCAGTGCTCAACTCTTTTTTTTTCTTTTGAATCAATAGCGCAAATTGCTACACATGGATTATTATGAATCATTTGGGACAGTGTTTTTTGAATTGTTGTTCATATATCATGAACTCTATGGATATTTATTGTGTATCTTTCCCACTACTCTTTTCCCCCGCTTGAGTCTAGAGAATAGTTAACTTCCCTCAATAAAATTTGTATCTCTCACTTAGTCCATGAAAAGAATGCTTTCAGCTCAAAGAAATAAATAATTGATTATTCCCAAGAAGAAAGGAAGGGAACTGACCCCCAGTATAATGCTGAAGAATGTATTATATATTTTAATTTATAACAACAATGTTTACATTTTCCACTTTTCCAGTTAACAATCTGTAAATGCATTTTTGTGTCTTGTTTAGATTGACAATCGTAGAAATTTGAAAAAAACTTTGTTTTGAACCATAACATTTCATTCAATTCTTCCATTATATTCTATCACATAAAAAGAATTATAGCACAGCAATACAGACTGTAAATATGATGCCTATAGCTGTATCAAAAAAAGTTTTGAAGCTTTTCATCTTCTCTGGATGTTAATAATTCATGATCAGCTAAAAACCAGAGCTGTGAATATTTCTGATGATACACATGAGCCTATTTACAAGTCAAAACGGAAAAGATGGACTGGTTTGTCAGAGAGATTTACAGTAATACAATCACTCTATTTTATGACACAGCATTGCAGTGGTATGAATGAATATTGAATTCAGAACCATATGAAAGTCAACATGTGTACTGAATAGTTCTGCTGTATTTTATTTGGCTTAATAACTCATTTCACTATTAGGTCGTAAAATGGAATAAACTCTCTTCATGTTTCTATATATTCATTTTAAAGTGCAGGTCAAAAGAGGTTTACATATTTGTATTTTATATATTTGCTTACGAATGCTTACAAATTTATACCTGAATTTAAGTCGATAAATTACAAAAAATCCTTGAGCATTTTAATCTCAACTATATCTTCATAGACAATTTAATAGATTGTAGATTTGATATCATTTCTATATCTAAATACTGAACTGATTGCACCAAAATCGAATTGCAGCAATCCTTCCCTTCTCTTTGTCTACTATCGATAAAAACAGACTCACAAATAGCCCTCTCCTTTGTCCATTAAAGCAGGATAAAAAATCTACGCAAATATAATAGATTTTTACTTAATTATTTTGACACCGCCACAAAGATGTGCATTTGAAAGTCAAGGGCAATTTATGCAGTAATAAATTGGGGAAGAAAGGAAAATTGATTTTTCTTCTTCCAAAGTTGTCCAGTGACTTGATTAATAACTGATTTTGCAGTGAGAAATTTGGCCCTGCGGGTTTTAAACCAGCGCTGTGTACTGTGTATAAAGTACATTTAAAGAGAAACTGTGTTTGTGTGTGTGTGTGTGTGTGTGTGTGTGTGTGTGTGTGTGTGTGTGTGTGTGTGTGTGTGTGTGTGTGTGTGTGTGTGTGTGTGTGTGTGTGTGTGTGTGTGTGGTGTGTGGTGGTGTGTGTGTGTGTGTGTTGGGTGTGTGTGTATGTGTGGTGTGTGTGTGTGCGTGTGTTGTGTGTGTGTGAGAATAAAAGAGTGATGTCCCAGCCGATCTGGTGGTTTCATAGCATTCAGTGTGTGTGTGTGTGTGTGTGATATGTGGTGTGTGTGTGTGGTGTGTGTAGGGTTGTGTGGTGTGTGTGCGTGTGTGCTGTGTGTGCGTGTGTGCGTGTGTGCGTGTGTGTGTGTGTGTGTGTGTGTGTGTGTGTGTGTGTGTGTGTGTGTGTGTGTGTGTGTGTGTGTGTGTGTGCGTGTGTGTATGTGTGTGAGTGTGCATGCATTTGTTCAGTGCATTCACATACTGAATTCTGTCAGCATTTCTTTGTCCACCTATTCTTTGAAAATCTGTCTATTGTTCAATCAATCAAATAGCAGAAGACTATAAGGGCCATTGAACAGAATACATTGTGAACCATCACCTCCACCAAAAACCTAGGCTGTAGGGCCGTGAACCCCCACACACATACACACACCCTAACACACACACACACACACACACACATACACAATCTCACATGGCTACATACACACTCACTCAAATAAACTACCATAAACAACCAAATCTACATACACACACACACACACTATAAATATACACAAAAACATAGACACACAAAGTCACGCATTAAAAATGCACACAAAAAGAAATACATGCACACAAATTTACATTCCTCTTGCCAAATTAACCTCTTCTTTTAAAGAGCGCCAGAATGGTCT
This sequence comes from Melanogrammus aeglefinus, assembly GCA_900291075.1. Lineage (NCBI taxonomy): Eukaryota > Metazoa > Chordata > Actinopteri > Gadiformes > Gadidae > Melanogrammus > Melanogrammus aeglefinus. The sequence continues at coordinate 434 of OLKM01002918.1, read as the reverse complement.
TTCTCTAGACTACCAAGACTTAAGTGTCTCTGATGCTCGAGTGCCTGATCAAGGCAAAGAGAGAGATAGAGAGAGAGAGGGAGAGAAGGAGAGAGAGATAAGAGAGGGACAGAGAGAGAGAGAGAGAGAGAGAGAGAGAGAGAGAGAGAGAGAGAGAGAGAGAGAGAGAGAGAGAGAGAGAGGTAGCGAAGGAGAGAGAGAGAGAGAGAGGGACAGAGAGAGAAAGAGAGGTAGAGAAGGAGAGAGAGATAAGAGAGGGAAAGAGAGAGAGAGATAAGAGAGGGAAAGAGAGAGAGAGAGATAAGAGAGGGAAAGAGAGAGGGAGAGAGAGAGAGAGAGAGAGAGAGAGAGAGAGAGAGATAAAGAGAGAGGAGAAAGAGAGAGGGACAGAGAGAGAGAAGAGAGAGAGGATGAGAAGAGACGAGAGAGAAGAG
>OLKM01002917.1:0-50158 GCA_900291075.1 Melanogrammus aeglefinus | reverse complement strand
GGGACGCGTAAAGTGAGCCGCTGTTGCGAGTAAGCGGTAAAGTGAGCCGCTGTGGATTTTCGTTGCGCCGACTAGAGTAACTACGGGTAGGCACGTCTGGTTGAGCCAAAGTGAAGTCCTATAGATATTATTAATTAGTATTATATATATAATTATATTATATATATAATAATCATACTTAAGATATCGATATTATATAGTATATATATTATATATAATATATATATATACTATCTAATGTTATACTTCCCACTGCCATAATGTACGAGAATAAATCAGATTACATTTACGTATGCTGATCTGATGGCCCTATGTAAGAGTCATTCCTCATTACATGTGATGCTCCTTTCTTGTGCATATTTTCCCGGTGTCTTATCTACTTCTGATTATCCTTTTGGTGACATCTTACCTGTAGCAATCTGAATAAGAAAACCACTTTAAACCATAATGACTCAACTCCATTAAAGTACAATATGCTGAACTACTTACGTCACATCAATTCCTTCATGACATGTGATCCTCCTTTCTTTGCCATATTTTCCTGGTGTCTTAATCCATTCTGATACTTTTGTGAAATTTTACTGTAGCAATCTGGAGAAAAGCAACACTTTAAAACCACCATAATGGACTTCAACTCATTACAGTCTAGCTGAAGCTGTTGACCTTATGTCCACATCAATTTCCTCATAATGTGATCCTCCATTTCTGTCTTCGCATTTGGGCGGGTTAATTCCTGGTGTTCTTTCACTTACTTTCTGATAATCCTTTTACGGTGAATTTACTGTACTCTCTTCTGAAGCCCATAATGACTCAAACTCCATTTCACAATATGCTGACCTTTGAGCCTTATGTCACATCAATTCCTTTCATACTGTGATTCCTGCATTCTCTATTGCATATTGTTTCTGGTGGCCTTACCTCTACTTCTGATATTCCTTTTTGGGTGACATTTTTACTGTAGGACATCGGGAGGGGAATTCACTTTAAAACCACCTTAATGGACTCAACTTCCATTACGATATGCTGACCTTTGACCTCTAATGCACATCAATTCCTTCATACATGCTGATCCTCATTATCTTTTGCATATGTTCCCTGGTGTCTTCGAATCTTCTTGATATCCTTTTTTTTGGTGACATTTTATAGTTTTAGGCCCAATCTGAGAGAAAAACACTTTAAAACCACCCATAAAATAACTCAACTCCATTTACGAATAGGCTGAACTTTGAACCTTTACGTCACATCATTCCTTCATACATGCTGATACCGCTCCTTTCTATTTGCTATTGTTCCTAGGTGGCCTTACTTACGTTCCTGATATCCTTGGTGACATTTTACTGTTACGCATCGGGTGGTGAGAAAAATCCACATTAACCACCCATAACTGACTCAACTCCAGTTACAGTGATGCTGAACTTTGACCTCGATCGTCACATCCAATTCTTTCATACAGTGCTGATGCCTCACTTCCATTTGCATATTGTCCTGGTGTCTTACTCTACTTCTGATGATCATTTGGTGACATTTTACTGTAGGAAATCCGGAGAAAAATCATTGGGCGGTTTTTAAAAAAAAAAATTTTCATCAAATATGGGGCCGGTTTTTAAAGTGGTTTTTTTTTCCAAGATTGCTACAGTAAAATGTCACCAACATGATATCAGAAGTAGAGTAAGACACCTAGGAAAACAAATATGCAAAAGAAAATGGAAGGATCACATGATATTGAAGGGAATTTGAACTGTTCGACGTAAGTCAAGTTCAGCATATTTGACTGTAATGCGATTGCAGTCAATTCATGGACGGTTTTTAAATGGGTTTTTTCTCCAGATTGCTACAGTTAAAATCGTCACCAAATGAATATGCGAAGGGAAGTCAGAGTAAGACACCAGGAACAACTATTATGCCCAAAGAAATTTTGAGGGATCACATGGTATTGAAGGGATTGCAGTTTGACATACAGGTCAAAGGTCAGCAATACTGTAAATGATTGATCATTAAGGTGGTTTTAAGTGATTTTTCTCCGGCATTCCTACAGTAAAATAGTCACAAAGATGATTTCAGAAGTAGGAGGTAAGCCCAGGACATATGCAAAGAAGATGGGGGATCACATGTATGAAGGAATTGATGTGACGTAAGGTCAATTTCAGCACTTTGATGTACTTGTAAATGGAGTGAGTTCATTAGGGGGCGGTTTTTAAAAGTGGGGTTTTTCTCCAGATTGCACAGTAAAATGCTCACCAAAATGATACAGAAGTAATGGTAAGACACCAGGAACAATATGGCAAAAGAACATTGAGGATCACATGTATGAAGGAATTGGATGTGAATAAGGTCCAAAGGGTCAGCTACTGGGTAAATTTGGGGAGTTGAGTCATTATAGGTTTTGGTTTTAATTGATTTTTTCTTCCGGATCCTACGCAAATAAATTCACCAAAAGATATCAGAAGTTAAGTAAGACCACAGCGGAACAATATGGCGAAAAGAAATGGGGATCACATGTATGAAGGAATTGATGTGACATGAAGCGTCAAAGGTCAGCATACCTGTAAATGGAGTTGAAGTTCATTATGGTGTTTAATTGTGATTTTTCTCCGGATTCTACAGTAAATGTCACCAAAATGTATATCAGAAGTAGAGTAAGACACCAGGAACATATATGAAAAAGAAATGAGGATCACATGTATGAAGGAATGATGTGAACTAAGGTTCAAAGGTCAGCATACTGTAAATGGAGCGTTGAGTCATTAATAGGTGGTTTAATGTGATCTTCATCCGGGATTCCTACAGTTAATATGTCACCAACGAATGATATCAGAAGTAGAGTAAGACACGAGAAAAACATGGCAAAGAATGAGGGATCACATATATAGAAGCGATTTGATTGTGAATAAGGTCAAAGGTCAGACTTATTGTAAATGGAGTTGAGTCTTGATGGGGTGGTTTGTAAAAAGTGTTTTTTCTCCAGATGCTACAGTAAAATGTCACAAAGGATATCAGAAGTGGATTAAGACACCCAGGTACGAATATGGCAAAGAAGGAGGTCACAATGTAATGAGGAATTTGATGTGATGTAAGGTCAAAGTGTCAGCATACTGTAAATGGAGTTGAGTCATAAGTAGGTGGTGTTTTAATGTGGATCTTTCTCCGGTTCCTACAGTAAAAATGTCACCCAAAATGATATCAGAAGTAGAGAGGAGGACACCAGAACAATATGCAAAAGGAATGAGGATCACATTTATGAAGAATTTGGACTGTGACATAAGTCAAAGGTCAGCATATTGTAAATGGAGTTGAGTCATATGGAGTGGTTTTTTAAGTGTTTTTTTCTCCAGATTGCTTACAGTAAATGTCAACCAAACATGATATCAGAAGTAAGAGTAAGACACGCAGGAACAATTATGAACTAAAGAATGAGGATCACATGTCAGTATGAAGGAATTGATGTGACGTAAGGTCAAATGTTCAGCATACTGTTAAATGGAGTTGAGTCATTATCATAGGTGGGTTTTATGTGATTCTTTCTCCGGATTGTTCCTACATTAAATGTCAACCCAACATTTGATATCGAAGTAGAGTAAGACCACCAGAACAATATTGAAAAGAAATGGGATCACCATGTATGATAGAATTGATGTGAATAAGGTCAAAAGGTCAGCATACTGTAAATGGTGAGTTGATCATTATAGGTGGTTTAATTGATCTTTTCTCCGGGATTCCTACAGTAAAAATGTCACAAAAATGATATCAGAGGATAGTAGTAAGTACGACACCAGAAAACAAATATCAAAAGAATGAGGATACATGTATGAAGGAATTGATGTGACATAGGTCAAGAGGTACAGATAATTGTAAATGTGGAGTTGAAGTCATTATGCGGTGGTCTGTTTAACAGTCGTTTTCTCCAGATTGTACCAGTAAAATGTCACCAACAGGATACTCAGAAGTGGGATTAAGACACCAGGTACAAGATGCACAAAGAGAAAGCGAGGATCAATGTATGAAGGAATTGTGTGATGTAAGGTCAAGGTTCAGATACTGTAAATGGAGTGAGTCATTAATAGGTGGGTGTTAATGTGATCTTTCTCCGGATTCTCTACTCACGTAGTAAATGTCACCAAAATGATATCAGAAGTAGAGTAAGACACCCAGACAATATGCAAAAGAAATGAGATTCACATTGTATCAAGGAATTGATTGTGAATAAGGTCAAAGGTCATCGTCATATTGTTAAATGGAGTTGAGTCTTATGACGGCGTCGGCGTTTTAAAAGTGTTTTTTTCTCCAGATTGCTACAAGTTTTACTAATGTCACCAAGGATATCAGAAGTGGTATTAAGACACCAGGTACCATATGCAAAGAAAGGAGGATCAACATTATGAAGGAATTGATGTGATGTAAGGTCAAAGGTCAGATATACTGGGTAAATGGGAGTGGGAGTCATTATAGCGTGGTTTTTAATGTGAGATCTTCCTCGGGATTCTACAGTAATAAATGTCACCAAAATAGCATCTCATGAAGTAGAGTAAGACACCAGGAACAATATGCAAAAGAAATTGTAGGATCACTGTATGAAGGAATTGATTGTGACATTAAACCGGTCACAAGGTCAGCATATTGTAATGCAGTCTGGACGTTGGAGTTATGAGTGTTTGTTAAAGTGTGTTTTTTCTCCAGATTGCTACAGTAAAATGTCACCAAACATGATATCAGAAGTAGAGTAGACCACACAGGAAACATATGAAAAAGAAATAAGATGATCACATGTATTAGGAGGAATTGATGTGACATAAGTCTAATGTCAGCATTTACTGGTAAATGAGATGAGAGTCATTGATAGTGGTTTTAATGTGATCTTTCTCCGGGATTCCTACAGTAAAATGTCACAAAATGATATCAGAAGTAGAGTAAGACAACCAGAAACCACATATTGAAAAAGAAATGAGGATCACATTGTATGAAGGAATCTGATGTGACATAAGGTCAAGGGTCGCATAACATGTAATGGAGTTGAGTCTTATGGGTGGTTTTAAAAGTGTTTTTTTCTCCAGGATTTGCTACAGTAAAATGTCACCAAAAGGATATCAGAAGTAGATAAGACACCAGGAGAACAATATATGAAAAAGAAATGAGGATCACTGTATGAGGAAACTTGATGTGACATAAGGTCAAAGTCAGCATACTGTCATATGAGGTGGCAGTCATTATGTTGGGTTTTAATTGTGAGTTTTTCTCCAGGTTGCTACAGGTAAATGTCACCAAAAATGATATCAGAAGTAGAGTAAGACCCCAGGTTAACAATATGCAAAGAGAAATGAGGATCACATGTATCAAGGAATTGATTGGACATAAGGTTCAAATGTCAGGCATATTTGTAAATGGAGTTGAGTCATTATGGGTTGGTTTTAAAGTGTTTTTTTCTCAGATATTGCTACAGTTTGAAGAATGCCACCAAAAGGATATCAGAAGTAGAGTCAAAACACCAGGAACCATATGGAAAAGAAATATGAGGATCACATGTATGAAGGAATTTGATGTGAGGTAATGGTCAAAGTCAGCATATTTGTACTGTAAATGACTTGAGTCATATGGGTTGTGTCTTTAAGTGTTTTCTTCCAGATGCTACAGTAAATCATGTCATCAAAGATATATCAGAAGTAGAGGTCAATACACAGGCAACCATATGGGAAAAGAAGAATGAGGATCACATGTATGAAGATTTGATGTGACGTAAGTCAAGTTCAGCATTATTGTACGTGTAAATGGACTGGATCATTATGGGCGGATTTTAAAGTGTGTTTTTTCAGATTGTTACAGTTAAAATGTCACCAAATGATATCGAGGGTAGTGAAGTAAGGACACCAGGGAACAATATGCAAAAGAAATGAGGATCCATGTATGAAGGATATTGATGTGACATAAGGTCAAAAGGTCAAGCATATTGTAAATGGAGTTGAGTCATTATCATGGGTGGTTTTAAAGTGTTTTTTCTCCAGATTTGCTACAGTAAAATGTCACCAAGAGGATATCAGAAGTAGATTCAAACACACCAGGAACCATATGGAAAAGAATGAGGATCACATGTATTGAAGGAATTGATGTTGAGTAAGGTCAAAGTTTCAGCATATTGTACTGTAAATGGGACTTGAGTCATAAATGGGCGGTTTTAAAGTGGTTTTTTTTTCCAGATTGCTACCATAAAATGTCACCAAAAGAGTATCAGAAGTAGAGTAAGCCACAGGAACAATATGCAAAAGAAGGAGGATCCACATGTATGAAGGATTTGATGGTGACATAAGTCAAAGGTCAGCATTACTGTAAATGGAGTTGAGTCATTATAGGTGGGTTTTATGGTGATTTTTCTCCAGATTTGTACAGTAAAATGTCACCAAAATTGATATCAGAAAGATAGAGGTAAGACACCGGAACAATATGCAAAAGAAATGAGGATCACATGTATGAAGGAATTTGATGTGACATAGGTCAAAGGTCAGCATATATGTAAATGGAGTTGAGTATTATGGGTGGTTTTAAAGGGTGTTTCTTCTCTCCAGATTGCTACAGTAAATTGTCACCAAAAGGATATCAGAAGTAGATGAAGACACCAGGAACATAATGCAAAAGAGAAATGGGATCACATGTATGAAGGAATTGATGTGACATAGGTCAAAGGCGTCAGCATATTGTAAATGGAGTTGAGGCATTATGGTGTGGTTTTTTAAGTGTTTTTCTCCCAGATTGCTACAGTAAAATGTCACCAAAAGGATATCAGAAGTGGATTAAGACACCAGGAACAATATGCAAAAGAAAGGAGGATCACATGTATGAAGGAATTGATGTGATGTAAGGTCAAAGTTCAGCATATTGTACTGTAAATGGAGTTGAGTCTTATGGGTGGTTTTAAAGTGGTTTTTCTATCAGATTGCTACAGTTAAAATGTCACCAAAGGTATTACAGAAGTAGATTAAGACACCAGGAACAATATGCAAAAGAAAGGAGGATCACATGTATGAAGGAATTTATTTTACATAAGGCCAAAGATCAGCATACTGTAAATGTAATCTGATTTTTCTCTACATTATGGCAGTGAAATATAACTATTAGAATATATATATATATATTCTAATAGTTATATTAGAATATATATATATTCTAATATATATATATATATATATATATAATAGTTATATTAGAATATATATATATATTCTAATATATATATATATATATATAATATTATATTATATATATATATATATACATCTTATATGTATCTTTTAGGACCTTCACTTTGCTCAAGGACCGTGCTTACCGTAGTTACTCTAGTTCAGGCGCAACGAAAATCAAACAGCGGCTCACTTTACCGCTTACTCGCAAACAGCGGCTCACTTTACCGCGGTCCAAAATGGCACTGTCAAAAAAAAGAAAAGTGGACACGGAGTGCAGAGTTTTCAAGGAAAAATGGACTGAGAATTATTTATTCACAGAAGTGAATGCAAAACCAGTGTGCTTGGTATGTAATCAGCAAGTTGCAGTGTTCAAAGAGTTTAATATTCGCGCCACTACTATGACTCATCATAAAGACAAGTATGACCACTTGAAAGGACAAATAAGGAAAGACGAGATAAATAAATTGGTGGCTGGTCTGAAGAAACAGCAGTCTACTTTTACGCGCAACTGCGATATCGCTGATGGGGCTTTAAGAGCCAGCTACATTATTGCCAACGAGCTGGTGCAGGCATCCAAGCCATTTTCTGATGCATGCTGAAGGCTGCGGAAGTCGTGTGCCCTGCAAAGCGACCTGCCTTTGCCAATATTAGTCTAACGAGGAACACTGTCGCAGATCGGGTGACAGAATCTCCCAGTGACTGCACAGGACACGTGAGAGAGAAATCAAGAGTATTATGCTATCTGTATTTCAATTGCAAAATAGATGAGAGCACCGGATGTCACAGATATTTGCTCAAACTGGAGCATATATTCATGTAGGGTGTTGCGATGTGTCAGATTTGAGCCATCAGAGGCAGCTGCTTGACATATGTTGGCTGAATGACGCACAACAGCAGAGTGTGACATTTTCAGCGCTCTCGTATGGCGCGCGCTGAATAGGTGTCGAAGCCGACTGGGTTTCCGTCTCGCTTGCTGTGGACAGGCTCGTGGACTGTCCCGCGGACTGGCACCGTGCGTCCCATCAATGGTTCGGGAGAGAAAGGCAAGGCGTTTGCCGCCACTTAAATTCCGTGACAAAGTACAGACCGCAAATGAGGAGGACGAGAGTTTTGGGCAATTTCACTGTATTTTTACATCAGGAGGCGTGTTATGTTGCAAAACACTGCAAGATGGATCATGTTATGAGTGTTGGTTGTTGGAAAACTGTCAATTTCATCAGAGCGCGCGCGTGTTACTCATCCGTCAGTTTGTGACACATTTCTCAGGTGATAATGACATTTCATGCTGGCCTTCCATACCACACTGACGTGCGGTGGTTAAGCAGAGGTGCAGTAAGCGCTTCTTTGAGCTACGAGGGGAAAATGGACAGTTCATGGAGAAGAAGGGACGCCCAGTAAAGGAACTTAAATGCAAGGAATGGGTGCAGGATCTTGCGTTTATGGTTGATATTACACAACACTTGAATACACTTAACACTACATTGCAGGGCCGTAACAGAGTTGTCACTCAATATTACGACAGCATAAGTTCGTTCAAGATGAAACTGTCACTGTGGGAGATGCAGGTATCCAACGGTGACACCGCGCATTTCTCTTGTCTCACAGCTGTGCGTCCGGATGCACCGGACCGTCCCGATAATGATTTGGAAAAATATAAAGACATCATAACAGATTTGCTGCGAGAGTTTTGAGCAGAGGTTTCAGGTATTCAGGGAACTTGAGGAACAAAATTTGGCTTTTTTCGCTATCCATTTACAGTGAAGCCTTTCTGATATGCCAGCTGACATTCAACTCGAGCTTATTGACTTGCAGTGCGATTCCGCTATGAAGGATACATTCGGGTTCCGTGGGATTGGATACATTTTATCAGTATCTCGTGCCAGGTGCTAGTTACCCCAAATTAACAGCCATGGCTGCAAAGGTTCTATCCATGTTTGAGACTAGGCCTACTTATTCTTGTGTGAACAGGTGTTCTCCGTTAATGAACAACAATAAAATCAAAAGCAGCGCTCTCAAGTTTATCAACACAACACACTTGAATTGACATTGTATAAATGTGCTGCTTACTCAGGATTTGGACACCTAATATCGATACACTTGTGAAGGCAAAAAAGATCCCAAGTTTTCAGGAGCCTTTCAGAAGTTTTTGCACTCATGAGTACAGATCATTAAAAAAAAGGATTAATTTGGTTTCATATTAAAGACAATTTAATATTGGTGTGCAGTATATTCTCAGCTTCAGTAGGCCCAGCCTAGTAGTTTGATCTGATGTAGTCTAATCTTATTGCCCATGCACTGCTATAACTTTTATTTTGTATTTCTTTTTTTATTTATTTCAAAAGCAGTTATGACAATTAAGGCGAAAACATTTTTTTCATAGCTCCCACTTGAGTTTGTTTAGTGTGGTGAGTTGGTTCAGGCTTTAAAACTGCATTCACTCACACTGTTAAAATAAACCACCGCCTAACATGAAAATCATTTTTTTTCCATTGTTTGTGAATAATTGTGTCGTGCTTAGTAAAGATCCTTGTCATCCGTTATTATATAATATGTAGGGTAAGGCTACAAATGTAGGCTGAATGATAAAGCATAGTACTGAAAAACAAAGCTAAATATTTGGAGTTGACATTCTTTTACTGATCCGGCCCAGCTGAGAACAGAAAGTCTGGATCCGGCCCCAGCGCCAAACTGAGTTTGACATGCCAACCCCTACCTGCATCATAATGACCGGTGTACTTTGCTTTAAAAAAAAATAATAATAATATAGTTGGACACTAGGTAGCGGTGATTTTTTAATTGAATAATAAAAAAAAAAACATAGACCATCGGCATGCAAAGAGTAGGCTATGCAATGCAATGTATAAGTGAGAGTAACGCAAAGTATGCAATAAAATGTAAAAAGTTTGCAATGAAATGTAAAAGTGAGAGTAACGTAGAAGCACTGCATTATTATAGGCTTACAGAAAGATAAAAGGTAGCCTACATCGTGATCTAAAAAGTAATAAACCGCAAATAGCAATATTAAATACTATAGCACTATGCTAGCGTTTTAAACAGTGTGGCAATGAATGAAGAAAGTGCTGTTTACAATGTCCAGGCTATGTCAGGTAGGCTACGGGTCACGTTCTGGTGTTGATAGTGTCAGAGTAGTGTCAGTGTGGTGTGAGGACTCAAAGGGGGCAGGCAATATAGGCCCTAGTAGTAAAAATATTGAACCTTATGAACCTATGAACCAAGGCTTATATGACGTAGCCTATATGGCTATACGTGATAGGTTGACCAGAGACGGATAACAATAAATTAACAACAGTCAAGACAAGCTCGGGTGGGCCGTGTTTATAGGCTATAGGAAGCATAGAGTTCCGTATTATCAGCGTTTTGAGGAAGGTTGAAGAGGTAGCCTATTGTTTCATCACATCTACGTTTGACGATCAGCGTCCGCTTCCAAGAGATGCATTTTTTCGGAGATAGGTCTACTTTAAGAACAAGTCTACGGATTACAAGTCAACTTCTGTGGGTAAGACGTTCAGTGATATGCGGGATATGCGCTTTGAAAATGAAAACCTGGAAAGTAAAAGTATGCTGATCTGTAAGAAAGTTGCAGGAGCAAACATGTTTTGAGCAAAAAAAGTCAAGTAATAATAATAATAATAGGCCTACTAACGAATTCAATAGGGTTCCTATGTTTTTCGTAGGACCCCTTATTATTATAATCACAATATAAGCATAGGCCTACTAATAACATTTCCCCAACTGTTTTCCAAAAGGTGGTGGGGTTATTGTTGGCCCTCAGTGGACTCTATTTACTGTTCTTCTTCAGCGAGAGCCGCCCCTTCTTTTCGGGGTACTACATCCTGATGCCCGGGGTGCTCGCGCTCTCCACCGCCGCGCTCCTATTGGTCGCCGGCGTGATTGGCTGCACGGCTGCTGCTCAAACGGCGGTCTTTTTGCAGGGCTTGGTAATAATCATAACAAGGAAAATAATAAATGATAATAGGCTAATAATAATAATATAATGTTATTAAGAATTACGTCTATGATGATGATAATGATAATTATGATGAGTAAGTTACATCTGTGTAGACGATGATTTTATTTTTATAACTTTCCCCCCAGTTTGTTTATCTATTGGTGGTGGCAATGTGTCTCCAGGGGACAGCTTCAGCACTAGCCTACTACTACTCTGACAAGGTGTGCAAAATCCATTATCAAAGGTCTAGAATAACACTATTTACCCAGGCCTGCAGCTTCCAGTAGGCCTACATTTGATCTGTTATGCTTTTTTCCTACAGGTCGATTCAGAGTTGTCTGTTCTAAGTGAGGTTTTCTACAACTATTCAGGCAGTAGCCAAGACCCGCTTGCAAGGGCTGTGGACAGTACACAAGAAGAGGTGTGTGTGTGTGTGTGTGTGTGTGTGTGTGTGTGTGTGTGTGTGTGTGTGTGTGTGTGTGTGTGTGTGTGTGTGTGTGTGTGTGTGTGTGTGTGTGTGTGTGTGTGTGTGTGTGTGTGTGTGTCCTTGTGTGTTTTTGTTTGTACTTTCACCTATACAAAAGTCCCAATGCTAAACGGTGAAGATCATCCATAATTGTAATAAATACCTAACTTAATAAAACCCTGTTTTGTCCCTGGGCCCCATCCCTGCACAGCTACAGTGCTGTGGGGTCCAGGGCTACCGTGATTGGCTCAGCACCCCCTGGTTCAACCGGAGTGGGCCGGTCATGTTCCCTCAGAGCTGCTGTAACTCCTCCTGCTTCTACTGCACCCACAGCTCGGAGGAACCCTGGGAACCTTATGTACAGGTGAAGTGGTCGTCAGGGCAACCCTTTACCATGAGGGTACATTAATGAACCGTGTATGAACCATTCATTAACATTAGTGAGTACAGTCGTAAGTACAGTTAATTGACTAACAGTTAACAGTGAATTTAGGTAATGATGTTCATGTGCACTATACTGTAGTGGTATGTACATTACAAAGTTTGTTACAAATGTTCACTACAATCTACTAACTGACACACATTGTCCTTACATAACTGGACGGTTTGGACCAGAGTCCAACCCTTTCCTCCCTTCCCGTCCCTTCTTAAATCACAAATACATTGCACTTTTAACCATTGCACTTCTTCTACAATGCATTTTTGAACTTTGCCTTCGTTTTATTTATTTTCTCTATTGTATCTTTATTGTTTCATTTTATTGCACGACAGTGTTTTTATGTGAAGCACTTTGAGTCTGCCTCGTGTGTCAAAGGTGCTGTGGTAAAGTGGCCTGGCCTTCATCCCCCCGTGCGTTTCCTCCTCAGGGCTGTCAGGGGAGGCTGGAGGAGGCGCTGGGGTTTGTGCTGAGTCTGATCACCTGGTCCCTGCTGCCACTGCTCCTGGTGGAGGTTCGAGGCCATGTGCTCCAGGGACTTGTTGTTCAGGGTCATCCATGTTGTTTAAAGGGGGGTCACATGACCGTGTTCGTCCTAGGGGCTGAGGAGGAACCCTTGCGGTCCTCTTTGTGATTTTTTGTTATTTAAATAAAGATGTGCTGAATATAACGGGTTGAAATACGTTTTCTTAATAGAAACACAATCATGTCAACAGATTAGTATTAGAACAGAATTAGGAGTCGGACAGATAACTAGCTAACTAACTTTTGACTATTGCAGAGAAATGCAACATTGAAATACAATCAATCTGTTTAGATTTTTTTTCTAACCCTTTTTTATGAAGTCTCATATGTATATGATATTCCTATATTCATCCAAACCAAAGCCTCTCTCCTTCTCTCCTCTCGTGCAGATTCTGGGCGTCGCTATTATGGCCCACATGATGAGGAACAACCAATTGTTGCTGAATTACACTGTTCTGAAGCAGTCAAGTTGAATTACAACAGGCATGCACCCATGCCCCACACAAAACACACACACACACACACACACACACACACACACACACACACACACACACACACACACACACACACACACACACACACACACACACGACACACACACACACACACACACACAGTCACACACACACACACACACACACACACACACACACACACACACACACACACACACACACACACACACACACACACACACACACACACACACACACACACACACACACACACACACACATAACAAGGTACTACTTTACACAATTTAGTGAATGTGTATGTCCATAAACACACCAGTGTATTTATTTTGAAATAACCTATTATTGTGTGGGAAAATACTAATTGTTCAATGAAAATATACAAATAAATTGTTGTGAATTTTTCGGTGCTTATACTTTTTGGGGTATATTATAATTGGTTAATGCGCTTGCGCGTTGGACAAACGCGTGTGCTTCATACATGTAATGGGATGTTATTGTGCTTACAATAACAGCTAAATTAGTTGTTTCAATATTTTAGATTTTTGTATTAAGATGTACTGTATATATCTATATTTACCTGGCTGCGGAGAACGACATAGGGGGCGTGGCACGTATAAGGGGGCGTGGCACGCAGAAGTGGTCGCGGCAACACTGGTCACGCAGCGCTGTAGTGTTTATTCCCCACCAGGGTATCGTAGCACTGTGTAACGTTAGTGAACGTCGTTGCCGCGATAAACAGAACCATTGCCGTTCGACCAGTCCATAAAAAAAATACCCTCTACATCTGGTGAGTGCTTCCGACCACTGACGACAAATGAATCGCCTCCGAGTTCTGTTTGCTTTAGGATTTCGTCGAGTGCAGTACCAAATATCGGCCATGCTGCCTTCGGGGCCATCTAACCAGCGCGCTACCTTTTAGTACGGCTCCTCCGAGCATCGGGAGCATCGTTTTTTTTTTATCCCATATAAGTTGTTTCGAGCGTCTTTGTCGTCACCGTGCGTAGAAAAAATACACCGGTTGCATTCACTCGTGTATTGGGGTCTCTTTTTTGTTATGTTGTAATGCGAGACTTAGCATTGGGCTAGCGGCGGTAGGCCCGACATGTACTGGTAGCCTAGCATGGCGGCTAACAAGGCCACGCCCATCACAACACGGGACGCGCGCCCCGTTTTTGATGTATGAATGAACCCTGAATTCCATGTGGTACCGGGTTTGTATTGATTGACGGCGTCTTTGGGTTCACATCTGTACATTACCTTGCCCATGTGAACGTGGTTGTCAGACCGTGGTCGATACGGCGCTACCTGTGGTGCATGTTATCTGTGATTTTCTGTGCACTAACTGGTTCAATGTATCCTTAGCCCCGAGGAGCAGTGCGGTGTCTTAATGGCAGTTCGCAGAGGAAATATTAGGTACTTGAAAGTAAGTATGACGACACGCTTCCTCCCGTTCATTCTAATGTTATTTCGGGTCAGTGCTTTTATCCCTTTACATGGTGGCTAAGCAATTGCCACCTCCTTGAATCTCGGGGGGGAAAAAAAAACGACACCTCCTTTTCTGTCACCAAAAAAAACAAAGGCTGGATTAGAAAATAGGCAGACACCCCCATGTTGGTTGTCCATGGCCCGCTTGTTGTCGGGACACAGGACTCTCATTCATGATGTCAGACGTTCTCGGCTACCCCGCCAGAATACCCAATGGGAGTCCTAACGGAGCATGAATGGGCCCACTGTGAGGTGGCGGGCGGGGCTGGTGCCGCAGCAGACTGGGTCACGTTCCAGCCAGTGGCGACCGTCGGCCCCCGCTGGGCACAAGACGTTGTAATTTGGCCTGTTGTTGCAGTGTTGATATTCGCAGTGATTTCAGCACCAACGACAAAAAAAAAATCCTTCTGCTACTACAACCGTGAGGGTTGACGCTGTAGAAGAGCGGAGAAGTGGATAGTGTTAGTGGCTAACCCCCACACACTGCAGTGCAGACATCGTGATTTCCGCACCTGTTCTAATGTCCTAGGAGAGATGAAGACTGAATTAATATGAGCATGGTGGCTATAACTTCTCTTTATATCCGGCTGTTGGTGGACTATTTAGTCTACACATCTGAAAAGTGAACCGTTTTCTAAGGGGTGTGTGTGTGTGCGTGTGTGTGTGTGTCCGTGTGTCCGTCCCCTCAGGAGGTGTATGACATGTCCAACGGCTACGAGGACCACATGGTGGGCGACGAGGGCAAGGACGGCAAGACCAACCTGATCGTCAACTACCTGCCCCAGAGCATGAGTCAGGACGAGCTGCGCAGCCTCTTCAGCAGCATCGGAGAGGTGGAGTCCGCCAAGCTGGTCCGGGACAAGGTCGCAGGTGCGCCCCCCCCCCCCTTCCCCTTCCCCCCCCCCACCACCACACCGACCCCCACCCCTACTCACTCACCCCGTTGTTGATGTTGGAGGCCTTCCTGGCCCACCAGGTGTGTTGTGTAAACCAGCCAAGTCATTTATTATTATTATTATTATTATTATTATTATTATTATTATTATTATTATTATTATTATTATTATTTAAAATATATCCACACAGATGTGAGTGATGGATGGATCAGCCTATAGGTTGGCAGTGTTGGGATTGGCCCTCCCCTTTTTACGTACAGGCACATTTGATTCAGTGTGGGCCAACCTCGCCTAGAAGCGGTGGTGCTGGCCGGCCCATCTCTGGGCCCTGACGGTACATGTGCCGACCCAAGTGTGGCCAGAGGCCCCAGACACCAAAGTAGCCCCTCCCTGAGTGAGGGCGGCTGGTGTGGCCCCACCCCATCACCTCCATCACCTCCATCACCTCCACCATCAGGACCATACTGCTTTGATTGATTCATTTACGCCAGGAACAATTCCAACTGTCTTCTTTTGTTTTGTTTGGAAACGTTATGCAATGTTTGTTCGTTTGGGGGGTTTTGATATTTCTTTGTCCAATATTTTATATATATATAAATGCCGATTTTATTTATTTTTTTTGAACTATATAAAACGTTTTTTTTGTTTTTGTTTTATTGTTTTCTTTTTTTTTCTCTAGGCCACAGTTTAGGGTACGGATTTGTTAACTATCTTAACCCTAGTGATGCAGACAGAGCTATCAGTACACTGAATGGACTAAGGCTACAGTCTAAAACTATCAAGGTAAAGTGCCATCAGGTGTTCTCCAACTGTCACCCAAAAGATCTCATGTCATTTAATTTCTTTCCTGGCTCCTGTGCTTCCTAGGCCTGTCGTAACCCTTCTCACCCCAAGGGGGTAACACCCTACAGGACAGTGTTTACATGTACGTCCAGCTAGTTACCCCTGCTAGATTTACCCATTCTCATCCCTCTTTTGATTTGATTCATACGTAAGCGTTTTAATTTCTAGTCATTTTTACTCTTCAATTAGTTTTCTGATTGGCCACATTTCTCTTGTGCCCTTTAATGAGGTCACCTGTTGCCGGGCAGGCACACATTCTGGACGGCTGTGCCAGGCCGCTAGTTAGCCACCAGGAACTGTCCTTTTTATTTGCCTTTTCTTTGTTGCTTAATAGGTTTATTTAGTTGCTTTTTGCCAAGTTCGTCCTGTAACAAAAATATTAGGCTTACTTTAATGGGACTGGCTTACCGTTACATACACTATTCTAAATAATTGAGTTCATTTAGATATATAAAAATAGCATTCTTGTCGTGTTTTTGAAAATGTGAATAGAAATGACTAGGGTTTGCATTAGTAGTGATTCTGCTCGGTCACTTAGCCAGACCTAAATTAAAAAAGATTCCATTTTTGTCAGTGACTTTCATGATGCATTCTAGCTCAGGCAATTGGTCCCCTTTGACCTAACGAGGCCTCCGTTGCTTCCCGCTGCTCAGGTGTCGTTCGCCCGGCCCAGCTCGGAGACCATTAAGGATGCCAACCTGTACATCAGCGGCCTGCCCCGGAACATGGCCCAGAAGGACGTGGAGGACATGTTCACGGGCTACGGCCACATCATCAACTCCAGAGTGCTGGTGGACCAGGCCACCGGTAGGACGCCGCTGTCAGAAGAGCCCCTTCCATGGGGCACCTTAAAATGACTTCATACCACAGACACGCAAACGCATTCACACGTGCACTCGCACACAATTTCAACGTCTTGTGCTGAGGTCTAACCCCGGCCGTTGTTAGGGTGCTGAGGTCTAACCCCGGCTGTTGTTAGGGTGCTGAGGTCTAACCCCTGCTGTTGTTAGGGTGCTGGCTGAGGTCTAACCCTTGGGCCTGCTGTTGTTAGGGTGCTGAGGTCTAACCCCGGCCGTTGTTAGGGTGCTGAGGTCTAACCCCGGCCGTTGTTAGGGTGCTGAGGTCTAACCCCGGCCGTTGTTAGGGTGCTGAGGTCTAACCCCGGCCGTTGTTAGGGTGCTGAGGTCTAACCCCGGCTGTTGTAAGGGTGCTGAGGTCTAACCCCTCCTGTTGTTAGGGTGCTGGCTGAGGTCTAACCCCGGCCGTTGTTCGGGTGCTGAGGTCTAACCCCGGCCGTTGTTCGGGTGCTGAGGTCTAACCCCTGGGCCTGCTGTTGTTAGGGTGCTGAGGTCTAACCCCGGCCGTTGTTCGGGTGCTGAGGTCTAACCCCTGGGCCTGCTGGTCGCCCACAGGCCTGTCCCGCGGCGTGGCCTTCATCCGCTTCGACAAGCGGGCGGAGGCGGAGAACGCCATCAAGGACCTGAACGGCCAGAAGCCGCCCGGCGCCGCCGAACCCATCACGGTCAAGTTTGCGGCGAACCCCAACCAGGTGAAGAGCGCGCCGTTCGTCTCCCAGATGTACCACAGCCAGTCGCGGCGCGGCTTCGGCGGCCCCGTCCACCACCAGGCCCAGAGGTTCAGGTGGGAGCAACGTTTCTAACCGACCTACCAACTCTCTGTTTAGCACGCAGTATAGTGTGTCTTGATGTGTTGTTTCACATTCACTTATTGTTAGTTGCGTTGTAGCTGCTTAAGCTGGGGCCACACAACACTGTTTTCCACTTTGAAATAGGGCTGCTCGATTATGGGGAGAAATCATAATCACGATTATTTTGGTCAATATTGAAATCACGATTATTCAAAGGATTATTTCTGAGTTTGAAAACATGTATTTCTTCAGCGTTTCTCTGCCAAAAAATACTTTGTAACTGAGAACTTTGAAATTTTGCCTTAAAAAAATACACAAAATGGTCCAAAAGAAATTGTTCCAATCTAAAATAATATACAGATATTTATCCAGCTGTTCTTCCCTTTCTATAAATCAGTAAATAATAAAAAAAACAACGAAAAACTAGATTATTTAAATTTGTGATCGTTTGACGCTAAAATCAAACTCTTGATCAAAATTTGTTTAATCGCCCAGCCCTACTTTGAAACCATCACACACGCGCTGAGTAGTGCACCTAAAGTACCGTGTCTTTTGACTTTGCTATTCTCAAAGCACCTAAGGCCTGTCGGGGAACAAGCACACTTTTAACCGGCAGTTAAACCGCACACAGAACAGTGAAAGATTTTCCCCGATATTTCATTGACTTTTGAACATGAAAACCGGGACTGCAGAGAGAAAGCGTTTCATCGCTCACCCCACACACACACACACACACACACACACACACACACACACACACACACACACACACACACACACACACACACACACACACACACACACACACACACACACACACACACACACACACACACACACACACACACACACACACACACAGAGAGTTATGGCGTCTGTCCGACTCGCACGTCTGCATCTGCCCAAGGACTAAAGTGTGCCCCGACATGCCTGGTCAGGGCGTAGCGCTGTGCCCCCCCCTGCCCAGCGCTCCGTCCTGAGTGGCTCGTGTGTAATGCTGCCCCCCTCCCCCCCCGCAGGTTCTCCCCCATGAGCGTGGACCACATGGGCAGCATGGGCGGCGTGAGCGTCCAGGGCAGCAGCTCTTCGGGCTGGTGCATCTTCATCTACAACCTGGGCCAGGACGCCGACGAGGGCATCCTGTGGCAGATGTTCGGGCCCTTCGGCGCCGTCACCAACGTCAAGGTCATCCGCGACTTCAACACCAACAAGTGCAAGGGCTTTGGCTTTGTCACCATGACGAACTACGAGGAGGCGGCCGTGGCCATCTCCAGCCTGCACGGCTACCGACTGGGGGACAAGATCCTGCAAGTGTCCTTCAAGACCAGCAAGGGCCACAAATAGGGTCCCTGGGTTTGGGGAGCTGGGGGGAAGGGGGAAGAGACTTGTGGATAGACTGATCCGGGGTGGCGGGGCAGAGGAGATGCGATGGCAGAGTTTTTGAGACGACGGTTTTTGTTTTTTTGGTGTACTCTCACTCACCGTGTGCATGTTGGTCTACAGTGTCGCCTGATCACACGTAGTATGGTTTCTTTGTTGTTTTTTTTTGGCTTTCCCCTCTTGGTTTCATGTTTTAAGTATTTGCGTTATGGCCGCCCTCTGGTTTCGATTGGTCGGAGGACACGGATGGCGTGACTTGCACTACTGATGGGTATGCTATCGGCGTGACGGGATGCGAGGTGGATTTTGAGCCACCGTGTTGGGACTCGACATCCCCAACGCAGCTCGAGAAACTAGGGAGTCTTTTCAAGTTTTAAGCAGAGGAAAAGCGCAGCCTACTGCCGCCCTGTGGAGAGAAGGGCTCGGCGATGAAGGCACTTTTCCGTGAAAGGCAACTGTTGAGGTTTTGTCCCCCTTTTTATCTTTCGTTCAATTTCAATTAGTATTGTGGCCACGGTTTGTGGCACTCCTTAGTAGATGCCTTTAATTTTAAATCGGTTAAGTCTGACTTACACCCCCCCCTCCCCCCAGCAGAGCACTTAGTTCACACGTCGGCCCGTTAACCAGGACTGCTGAGGGGGCCGCTCAGTACCCGACGCAGGGTTTAGACTGCGGCGATGGCTCAAGGCAGGACCACGGTTTGTACTGTAATCCTACGACTGCGTGTCGGGTCTGTTCACGTACGTCCGGCCATGTTCTGTTGAGAGTGGATTTGTAGGGGGGGGCGGGGACCTAATTGTCTTTCAGACCTGATTGTCTTAAAATGGACCAAAGAAGGAAATCTACAGTTTCTGGCTCTGATGTTTTGGGTTAATTGAGATTGCGTGAGCTATTAATGAGGTTGTATCAGAAAACCAGGGAATAGCATCCGCCTTCTGCTTTTGTTTCCCCTCTTTCAAACCTTTTTGAATTCATTATTTTATTCAAACCTTTTTATTTCATACGTAGTTTATTTTTGAAGCTGTTGATTTTGATGGTAGATATAATCGCCTCATGTTCAACCATTTAAATTTGATTTGTTTTTCTCTTTTTTTGTTTTTGTTTTGATTGTTTAAATATAAATCATTAAATTTTCTTTTGTTTGGCCCAACGGTTTTGGTTGCTTTTTGCTTTTCTTTAGTTTTCCTCACGATACTTCCCCCCCCCCCCCCCCCCACAACGTTGACACTTATTCAGATCGGTCTGACATTGACCTTACCAGTTGAACAAGACGCCATCTTGTTGGGGACTTATCAACGCGTTGGCATTGGCTTTTAGTGAAGCGCTTGATCCATTCAACGCAGCAGTCGGGAAGCTCCGTTTACTGGAGACGGCCGCGGCCTCAGGCCAGTAAGACACAAAGCACACGTCTTCTGACTTTAAAGACCCTGGGTCCGAGCCCATGATGCACTGCGCGCCTATGTTTTGAATTCGTGTTTACTTTCGTCTGACTTCCGGTAAACCACATGGAGCAACAATGGCGGATGACAGCGCGGGAAGCTTCGCGCAGAGCCAAATTGAAGAACCCAACGTTTATGGAAGCCTTTGCCTCCATAGCTTGAACGTCGACTCTCTAAGATATATTTTAGAGAGCTTCTCGTTCCTCTTTGGCCTGCCAATAGGTCGCTTTCGACGTCAAGCCTCCGATGATGCCATCGACGGCAAAACGGTCAATTGTTTTGTTCAAAAATTATTTAAAAATGGGAAATATCTACATAAAATCTATCTACAATCAACTATATTCTATATACAAAAATTTATGCTCGATGCATAAGAAAACGGGAAGATTCAAGCGGATTTCTAAGTATGTCTTCAAATCGAACGATCAAGAGAGTTTCATGGACCATGAAACTCGAGTGGGCGCGCAATGCATTCTGGTCTCGGACCCAGGGTCTTTAATGCGCCGTGGTCCATCTCTGAGCACTCCGGGCATGGCCGACAGCCAACATATAGAAATCAGTTTAGGTGTTCACAAGGCATCTTAACGAATATTTGGATCTGGTTGGATTTGGTTTTATTTCCAAGTAGTTGTTCCTCTGGAGATATCCTACTGCTATAGTGTCCCTCCCCTGTGCATATAGGTGACTCAAGTTCAGAGTAACTAACACTTACTAGCTTAGCTTCCACAAGAAGGGTACATCAGCACGGTCTGGGTCCTTGAGCCCAGCAAGAATACAGCATTCCCATATAGGCCATATATCAATTTGAGGTTTTTAATAAAATTAATGTGTGGACACTTTTACTCTCCCATTTATTACTTTCAAGCATGCAGTCCACAACCTCGGTAATACGATTTTTCTTAATATCGCCGTCAAGCTGCATTTCCTTGTTTGCATTTTCCTTGGGTCTTTTTAATTGTAGTTGTGTGTACGGTTCACATTGACCCATGGGGCCGGTTTGGCGGGATACTACCGATCAACTTACCAATGGATGCCTTTTTTGTTTGAACACGCATTGACCGAAACAAAGTATTACCCAAGTCTGAATCAAATGTTTGATATCCATTGAGTTGGGTAAAAACTCAATTTTAACCACCACACTGGCTTTCTCATGCCGTTGACACCGAGTTCAACATAAAACACCTCGTTTAGACCCATCACAAGCCTATATGTCAGTCTTTAACTTTGTGCAATATTCCGGGACAGGTAAGGTACGACGAGAAATGTCTTGGGTCCACTCTTGAATGTTGTCATTTTGTTGTCATTCGTTTTTCTATTCACTTGACATGTTACACTATTAAGAGGTTTTAGTTGCACACAATTCTTGGATTGATGTTTCCTTTTGGGGAAGGCGTTGATTTTAACGTTCTGCCTTTATGTTGAAAGGTGTTTTGAGTATTCGACAACAGCAATGGAGGAGTCCATTTATTTGTCCCCGTGTTTGGGTATCAATGTCCAGATGCCAGTTGTTTCTCTGGTTTTGGTTTGTGTTTTGTTTTGGATTTCATTAGATGTCTTCTAACATTGGCTCTTTTTAATAAAAACCTTGGAGGTTTTCCAGTGTGGAATCAAAAGCGTTTGGTCTGATCGCTTTTGTTATTTAGCAGATTTGAGAAATTCCAGTTTTCCAATTTGCTAACTTTGTTTGTATATTCGTAAGCCCAAAAGCATTTCCACTGCAGCTGTCAATTTAACCTTCCAAAGAATAACACACTCCCGCCTACCTCTAAAAGGGATTTTCTGTAAATCAATGTGGTTTGTTGTGGCAATCGAGTTCAACAGTGATGGCAGCAATTAAGTGCTGCTTTGATAACCGGAGTCATCCATCGGATATAAAAATATAAATGAATGTAAAAAAGTGGTTGGCGTTTCTTTCACGTGAAGGCCACCGTTAACCAGCATGGACTAGGGTGAGTTGGTATTCTGTCTCATTACTGGCCTCTTTGGTGGGTAAGTGAACTACAGCCAACTGGAAGTTTATGCATTGAGAGTGGAGCGGGAGCTCAGTTTTAAGGCAATAACAATTATACATTGTTATAAATGAACATTTAAAAGTTATGAAAACGATTTATCCGGGCTTTGATTTCACTTCCCTTTTCTCTGGCCTGGTTGAAATACAATACTGCTTGATGTAGAGAGTTGGGGAAGGATTTTACAATGCAACCCGTATGTATCAGCAATCTCAAACGATTCCTACACGTGGTCCCTTAAGTTTAAATGAACGCTCCACCAGTGAAGAGGGCGATTCCATAGTTTAGTTTTTATTATCAAAAGACAGCCATGAAACAAAATCGTTGTGTATAAAACATAAATCACCATAAATGGCTTATTTCACGTTTCTACAGTAACAATGGAACTCTTATTTGTTATTGCAACACTTGACACTTCCTGTAGGAAATCTAAACCGAAAACCATCTTCTGGGTGTTATTTGTATCATTTTCTGGCTATTATTTTTACCAGCTTCTTGATATATTTATTAGGATATTTTCAAATTTTGGGCAATCCCCAGTGAGTGTCACAGTCCATAGAACAGATTAAGGCAAATCCTGACCGAAAGACTATTCGATCCCCCTTTTCCAAGCGATTGGCAACACAATTGTTCCTTTATCAGTAATGGATGTGCGTTTCCCAACCATTTCAGTCGAATGGTAGTAGGCCCACAGGCCATCAAGAAATAGAATGCTCAGGTTGACTCCCGGCTATTTTACTACCATAACAGTTCTTGTTCAGCCATCCCCTTTTCATTCATCTTTCTTCAGAAAGAACAATTCAAATCCTGCCCATGAATTTAGGTCTCCGACCAAAATAAAATGAAGTCATCCGAATACCTTCCGGTTTGTGCTGTGATCCCAGCAGAGTGCAGCGTGTGTGGGCGTGCGTGTGTGCGTGTGTGTGTGTGCGTGCGCGTGTGTGCGCGTCCCCTGCAGTCCTGGTCTGCACATGCTGCCCACGTTGCCTGCCTCCTCTAGGGGGTGGATGCCCCCCGGCTGTCGGCCCCCCCGTCTCGGCCGGGGGGCTCAGACCTGGCAGAGGTTGTAGCAGGCTAGGGGCCTCTCCATCACCTGGTCGCGGTCCACCTCGTACACATAGTCGCAGCGGTGCGACATCAGCGGGGCCTCCGACATCGTAACACTCTGGTTCCCGAAGGAGATGGCCGTGTCCCTCTATATAGACACATGCAAAGACGCACACACACACAACAAACACACACACACACACACACACACACACACACACACACACACACACACACACACACACACACACACACACACACACACACACACACACACACACACACACACACACACACCCCCCCCTTAGAAAACCTTTCACCTTGCCAATGTGTAGAATAAATAGTCCACCCACAGCCGGATATAAAGAGCATATTAATTCAGTCTTCATGTCAGCCTCAACCTCTCATCTCATCTCTCTCATCTCCACCTCCTCTCTGACCTCCACCTCCTCCCTCTCTGACCTCCACCTCCTCCCTCTCTGACCTCCACCTCCTCCCTCTCTGACCTCCACCTCCTCTCTCTCTGACCTCCACCTCCTCTCTCTCTGACCTCCACCTCCTCCCTCTCTGACCTCCACCTCCTCCCTCTCTGACCTCCACCTCCCCCCTCTCTTACCCGGTTGGGTCCCACTGTGGTGTTGGCGGTGGCGGCGGCGGCGGCGGCCACGGCGGCCTTCTCAAAGTCCTTCTTGCACAGGTGGGCCATGATGCCCGCCGCCAGGGCGTCGCCCAGCACGTTGATCATGGTGCGGAAGCGGTCGCTACGGAAACCACAAAGTTCCACGTCAGGTGCGGGTGGAGCGGCGCGTCGCCGGCCTTTGATGGATTGATTTTATTTGACAATTTCTTCATATAAAATATGAAACAGCACGCTGTGTCACACATTGAAATACACAAATAGTCAGGGATGACTAAATAAAGCCCAATTTAAAGCTAATTTCCATTGCGGTCCCAGGATTGTTCTTTTAATTCTCGCGGCGGTATTCCTGTGCACCTCTGCAGTCGGAGCCCACATCTCCCTCTATGGATCAATAACACCTAAACGGCTGATTATGGTCCCACGTTCACGCAACGCAAGGGGGTTTACGGACCACTTACGACCTTGCGGACCCTCCTTGCGTCCACCGCAAGGGCCGGACGTGCGCCTCCCAAAAAATTGTAACCTTCCGTAGAGGCGATGCAGCAGCAAGGGCTGTGATTGGTCCGTTCACTAAAACCCCGACGCAGAACCAAATCAGGAGCGTCCTGCGTGGTCCTTGCGTTGCGTGACACGGTGGGTCCATAATCAGCCCTTGAGACATCCTGTCTTATCCAATCCCGAGCCCTCGCGACCCCAGTGTGGTGCGCCGGGCCGTGGCCCTAAAGGCCGAGGCCGTCACTCACAGGACCCAGTCGATGGCCACGATCAGCGTGATGTCAGCGGGGGGCAGCCCCACCGAGGTCAGCACGATCACCATGGTAACCAGGCCGGCCTGGGGAATCCCGGCCGCGCCGATGCTCGCAGCGGTTGCCGTGATACTGGGGGGGGGGGGAAGAGAGAGAGAGAGAGAGAGAGAGAGAGAGAGAGAGAGAGAGAGAGAGAGAGAGAGAGAGAGAGAGAGAGAGAGAGAGAGAGAAGAGAGAGAGAGAGAGAGAGAGAGAGAGAGAGAGAGAGAGAGAGAGAGAGAGAGAGATTGTCCGAGAGAGAGAGAGAGAGAGAGAGAGAGAGAGAGAGAGAGAGAGAGAGATTTCCCAGAGGAACATACATTGATACATTTGATTGTCGTATTGTGTCTCTCGACATGGTTCACTTTATGCGACAGACGATAGGACTATCACCCCCCAACTCCTCTCTGACCTCCACCTCTTCTCTGACCTCCACCTCCTCTCTCTGACCACCTCCTCTCTGACCTCCACCTCCTCTCTGACCTCCACCTCCTCTCTCTGACCACCTCCTCTCTCTGACCACCTCCTCTCTGACCTGCTCCTCCTCTCTGACCTCCACCTCCTCTCTGACCTCCACCTCCTCCTCTCTGACCTGCTCCTCCTCTCTCAACCCCTCTGAATCTCCACTTGAGTAGATTCAGAGGCAATGAGAGAAAAAGCCGTGAGAAGGGTCAAGGGTCACCGCCTCACCTGATGGTGACCAGCTGGCCGAAGTCCAGCTCGTACTCGTTGACCTGGGCGATGAAGATGGCGGCCACGGCCTCGTACAGCGCCGTGCCGTCCATGTTGATGGTGGCGCCCACGGGCAGCACGAAGCGAGCGATCTGCCGGTCCACGCCACAGTTCTCCAGCAGGCACTTCATGGTGATGGGGAGGGTCGCAGAGCTGGGGTGAAAAAAGAGAGAGAGAGAGAGAGAGAGAGAGAGAGAGAGAGAGAGAGAGAGAGAGAGAGAGAGAGAGAGAGAGAGAGAGAGAGAGAGAGAGAGAGAGAGAGAGAAGAGAGAGAGAGAGAGAGAGAGAGAGAGAGAGAGAGAGAGAGAGAGAGAGAGAGAGAGAGAGAGAGAGAGAGGCAGGCTACCATCAGTGTAAAAATGAGCACTCATTTTCGTAAGGCAAAAAGGAGCAAGTTTCGAGTTCTCAAGACTTGGGCGAGTTTCGTATTGGAAAAATCCTGAAAAGCTTGGAGACAATTGGAAAAGCAACATCGTCGAGAAACTAGAATAGCTCGAGATAATCCTACATTCATTTAAAATGATTTTCAGGAATAATTCCACAATACCTTCCACTTGGTAATGAGTGTTTGTGAGACGACGGTGAATACAATAGCTGTGTTCGAAATCGTTCCCTATCATGGATGTAGTGCACTAAATAGGGTGCACGCCATTTTGTAGGGTGTTCGAATTCTCAGTGGTCCACTATATAGGGCACTATATAGTGGACTTTAAAATAGGGTGCATACGATGTTCCCTACAAGTTATCCGTTCCACTTTGTAATGCGGTTGTATTTTTGTGAGACGAGCGGATTCCGCGACATTATATATTGCAATGATCTTCCGGCTGTGTTAGAGAAGTAGAGTCAGTTATCTGTTTGTTCTCTTTGAAGTCAGGAACCTTTTAACGTGAAACGTGTAGTGATGGGAGACAGTCTGCGTTCTGCATGGCGAAATTACTGAAAGCGCAGATGACGTTTAGAAATGTTCAGCGTAGTGTCCGAATTCTCGTTCCCTATTCCCTATATAGTGCACCATATCATGTACACTATATAGGGAATAGGGAACGAGTGTATAGGGAACGATTTCGAACACAGCTAATGTGTGGAAGATGTCAGCTGGGTGAGGAGGGAAGAGGGGGGAGACATGTCTGCTGAATCAGGAGGGGGGAGACGTGTCTGTGGCTGAGGGGGGGAGACGGGTCTGCTGGGTGAGGAGGCAGGAGACGTGTCTGATAGGTGAGGAGGGGGGGTTGACGTGTTTGCGGGTGAGGAGGGGGGAGACGCACCTGGACGAGGTTGCCAGGGCGATGACTAGCGCCTGCAGCAGCCCCCTGATGTAGGCGAAGGGGTTCTTCCCCGTGAGGACGTAGAAGAAGAGCGGAAGGAGGATGAGGCCGTGGACGAAGAGGCCCGCCAGCACGGTGATGAAGTACATGCCCAGCTTCTCCCCCAGGTGGGCCGGGTCGTGCATGTCCAGGATCTTCCCCGCCACCAGGAACACGATCCCGAACGGAAATTACCCTGCAGGCGGCAGGAGCAGTCAGCGAGGAGGAGGTGTGAGGAGGAGGAGGAGGAGAGGGAGGAGGAGGAGGAAGGGTGAGGAGAGAGGAGGTTGTATGTTCCTGAGGCGGGACAGAGACAGAACACGGAGATGATCAGGAACGCGCCGATGAGGGGGGTGTATGGTTAGGAGAAGGGGGGGGGGGGCTATTGTGGAGGAGAAGGATTGTTGAGAGTTCAAATAAAATCCAAACTTAAAAAATATATACATTTGTCATTTATGGAGGAAAAACTCTGGTTTGGTTTGAAAAAAATCTGAGATTTTCGCACAGCCCTAGTCGACTGGTAACCAGACGGTGGCTAGTTTGATCCCCAGTGTGTGAATGTGTGGTGCTCCGTGATGCAGATCCCCACATGGGCCCCCGGCGTCTCGGTGGAGGGGCCGTGGGCGGGCCCTCTCGCGTGTGCCCTCTGGGGCTGTACATGTACGGCGGCCCGTTACGTGTTAGTTTCATTGGCTTAGCGGTGGCCTAAGCCGCTTAGCTTGGCCCACCTCGCCACCACCGGGCGCCTGCAGGCTGCAGGTCAAAGGTCAAGGGATCACTAAGTGATTCTCTTCCTTTTTCCATCTAAGTCTGGGGAATTACCGTGGAATTACGTTGGTTCTTTTCGCCACTAAAATTGCAGGTGGTAAAATGACCACCACCCATAGCGCAGCTAGCCGCAACGTAGCAGCATCACCCGACGTTTAGCCGCCGGATCTCTCCAGGCTAATGCCAGCCGGGTTTGCGTGTTCGTACTGACGTATTCAGAGGGATTGTTCACCTGGCCGTGAAAAAATACGCCGGCGTTTTGGTATGCATTTGCATATGATTTAGCTCGACACGGTTTGAGAACGTCTGAGACGCTGGCATATTTCTTTATGCCCATATTTTTTTATTTGCATACATCGTTTTGTGTATTGTGTATTGGTCTTATACGCGTTTTTCATATTTTTGTAGCCATACCGTATTCTAGCGTTTTTATACTATTGCCGTTAAACATTTATTCAGATTAATCGCTGAATTACTCATTCTGAGGCCTTCAAAATAACAGCGTTTTGCAACCATCGCAGAGAATCATATTTAGTTATTTATTGTGTCGACGATTGTGTCCAAAGCTACGTTTATGCGTACGTTTTAAGATCCGTGCCATTCATGAGAGGATTAAAGCCTTGCTCATGGAGGTCCCTTCAGGTGGACGACGGATGTTGGGGTGTGAACCCACAACCTTTGTGTGTGCTGGGAGGTGAGCGCCCTGACCCGAACACATCCTGCCCTCAGCCGCTTATCTCTAGAACAGATCCGTCCTTCTTAATCCCCGAGCAGCCGCTGGCTGATCGGTTCTGTCTGTTGTGCTGTCTGTTGTGTTGTCTGTCTGTCTGTTGTGTTGTCTGTTCTGTTGTCTGTTTTGTTGTGTTGTGTTTTCTGTTGTGTTGTCTGTTGTGTTGCGTTGTCTGTTGTCGGCGTGCGCACACAACACGGTGCCAGCCAGTGTGGCCACGCACCACATGGCCGCGTTGATGATCTTCATAACGCACTCGTTGATGCACTGGCACACGTTGACCAGCGGTGCGCCTCGCTCGCCCATCTTGCCCAGCAGGAGGCCTGGGGAGAGAGAGAGAGAGAGGGGGCAGGATGTGATGTCACAGAGAACCTCTGGACGTACCGTTGTGTGAGTTTCTTTCTCTGGCTTTGTGAATGGCTGTTGGTTTCCTTGTTCACATCTGTGTGGTACATGTGTTTGCGTGTCTTATTTTCATTTGTGTGTGTGTGCGCACATGTATATATATCTATATCTATATATATTTATATAGACATACATACATACATACATACATACATACATACATACATACATACATACATACATACATACATACATACATACATACATACATACATACATACATACATACATACAGGTATATGTATGTACTGTATGCATTAATGTAGGATTCATGTATGTATGTATTGTAAGCATGCGTGCATGTGTGTGCATATATGTATGTGTGAGTGTATACATGTGTGTGTGTGTATGTGTGTGTGTATATGCATGTGTGTGTATTGCATGTCTGTGTGTACATGCATATGTGTGTGTGCATATGCATGTGTGAGTATATACGTGTGTGTGTGTGTGTGTGTGTGTGTGTGTGTGTGTGTGTGTGTGTGTGTGTGTGTGTGTGTGTGTGTGTGTGTGTGTGTGTGTGTGTGTGTGTGTGTGTGTGTGTGTGTGTGTGTGTGTGTGTGTGTGTGTGTGTGTGTGTGAGAGCATATGTGTGTGCTTCTCTCACCCATGGTGGCGGAGAAGATGACGATCCCCAGCACGTTCATGCCCTTGCTGTTGCCCGGGATGATCTTGTACTTGATGTTGGGCGCCGGGGTGATCTCCAGGAACACAGGGTGGCCCAGCTGGGGGTTGTGGTAGTCGGGCATCACGTACACATAGTTGGCCTGGGACTCCTTCCCGCTGTCGGCCTGTACGATGGGGATCAGATCCGTCCGATACTGCGGCGGGGGTGGGGGTCAGAACGATGACGTCATTTAACCTTGTCTGATGCTTTTTAATGTATGAACTGCCCCGGGTCTGCATGTGTGTATATGTGTGTGTTTATGTAAATGCATTAGTGTGCATGTGTGTGTATGTATATGCATGCGTGTGTGTATATGTATGTGTGTGTGTGTGTGTATATGTATGTGTGTGTGTGTGTGTGTGTGTGTGTGTGTGTGTGTGTGTGTGTGTGTGTGTGTGTGTGTGTGTGTGTGTGTGTGTGTGTGTGTGTGTGTGTGTGTGTGTGTGTGTGTGTGTGTGTGTGTGTGTGTGTGTGTGTATACATGTGTTTGTATGCCTGTGCTTCCCAGGGTCTGTAAGCTAGCCTCCCGGCTAACTGACACGTTTACAGAGATGTTTGTAATTTGTTCTCTCTCTGCCAAACATTCAATGAATGAGAACTAAATGAAAAATGAGGGTTGGATTTTAGAGGAGTACTGAGCCGCCCCTAGCTAGCTAGCAAGACTTCTAACCGCTCACCTGCTGAAAGGTTGCTTCGATCAAATTGGACGGGATCATATTCCTGTAATAGAAATGACACAATACTGTTCAGAACGAGTTTGTGATGTCCTCAAAGCTGATAATGTAATGTGAATAAGTTGCACGATGATTTCCTGAAGGTTGTGATATATTGAATTTACAGTTATTTTGTAAATATCAGTTATCTATTAGACATGACATCCATGTCTGTCAAGTTAATATATATATGTCATTACCTACTACACACGATTTCAGTAAGCAATCAGATAAAAGATGATTATCATTACAATAAAATAAAGATGTGTTAACTATGCATTTGATACACACTTACGTTTGTACCTTCTCTGCCAAATTTTCAACACAAGAACAACATATTAACCCCACCCCTAGAAAAAAATAAAATAAAATAAAAATTAATTTATATAAAAGGGGGTGAAAACCTGCCAAAAGGGCCTCAACTGAAGGAAGAGTTTAACAGAAGGAAGAGGACAGACCCTGGAGCCCGAGGATCTCTCTTGCCCCGTCTATCAAACCCGTAACAGGACTCAAACGCAGCCCCCAGTTGTGGCAGGACCACCCAAGCCCTGGACCCTCTGAATTTAATAAAGTCTGAGAAGTTCTAACAGGATCGCTGTGCGGATGAATGACACCCGCTAAGGGCGTAGCGGCGAAGGCGTTCAGAGAAAGCATAGAGGCTCAAAGGATGATGATATAAGGGCCCCCTGTTCTGAGTCAAGCTGTAGGTCGTAGGGGTCCCAGAACAGACCTTCTCGAGGTTCCTCTTGAACCGCTCCAAAACCGCTCCAAACCTCAGAAGATATAAACATACCGGGCTGTTTTGGGCATAAAATTGGGTTTAAAACTTTGAGTTGTTGTTACAATGCATTGCTTACTCTTTCTTTTTCATTTTACTGCAATATAGACAAGAGCAAGACGCCCATCCCACCGTGGAACCATGCTTTGTTAGGCTTAGTTTTAAACAATAACAACTGCCCCCAGGAGCTCTTGGATTAAAATCGGGAACCTTTTTCCAAACAGCAGCTGAGACCGCCAGTTCCAACCTTCAGCTGAGAAAGGTTTCTAGAATCTTCTCTGTGTAATATCTGCGGTCGTCCTCTGAAGGGGTCACATTGGGACGTAGCAGGGATTAAGGGATACCCTCTGCACTGAACACTTTGTTCTGTTGCGGGGGGTTTACTAGGTTTTATGTGGTACAGTCAATCCTCCAAACCACTGTTTCATGAAGATGTGAGGATGGTCATCTTCACACTGAACATTAAACACATTTTCTTCATGCCCTATTAGGTGGATATAGAACATATACACACTCAGGACAGTTTGGAACACTAGTCCACGTCTGGGACCGGCAGGACACGGATATGCCAGGCAGGTTTCAGATTGCTAGATGAGCGTTGGGATGCTAGGACAGGTGTGAGGCAGACAGGGGTCGACGGGGCCAGGTACCTGATGAGGTCGAGCAGGGCGTCCGCCGAGGTCATGACGGGGCCGGAGCCGCCATGGTGACCGGACTCCTTCTCCGAGCCGGTTCCCGGGTGGATGATGAGCACCAGGACGATACCAACGATGACGGCAATGAAGGTGGTCCAGAGGTAGTAGGTGATGGTCAGGACCCCCAGCCGGCCGCTGGCCTTGGTGTCCATGGCAGACAGGCCGGACATGAGGCTACAGGGGCAGGAAGGTCTGGTGTTTAGGGGGGAGGGACTTCCCTTCGTAAGGACAGGGACAGGAAGGTCTGGTGGTTAGGGGGGGAGGGACTTCCCTTCATAAGGACAGGGACAGAAAGGTCTGGTGGTTAGGGGGGAGGTACTTCCCTTCGTAAGGACTCGTGTTCGGACAGGAAGGTCTGGTGGTTAGGGGGGAGGGACTTCCCTTCGTAAGGACTCGTGTTCGGACAGGAAGGTCTGGTGGTTAGGGGGGAGGGACTTCCCTTCGTAAGGACTCTGACATGTGTTCGGACAGGAGGAAGGTCCGGTGGTTAGGGGGGAGGGACTTCCCTTCGTAAGGACTCTGTGTTCGGACAGGAGGAAGGTCCGGTGGTTAGGGGGAGGGACTTCCCTTCGTAAGGACTCGTGTTCGGACAGGAAGGTCTGGTGGTTAGGGGGGAGGGACTTCCCTTCGTAAGGACTCGTGTTCGGACAGGAAGGTCTGGTGGTTAGGGGGGAGGGACTTCCCTTCGTAAGGACAGGGACAGGAAGGTCTGGTGGTTAGGGGGGAGGGACTTCCCTTCGTAAGCACAGGGACAGGAATGTCCGGTGGTTTGGGGGGAGGGACTTCCCTTCGTAAGGACTCGGTGTTCAGACCTCGAGCCCAGATTCTACTCAGAGGAATATTTGAGCAGGATGACGGCTACATATTCAGAAATGGTCACTTTCAAGTCGCTTCGATAAACACATCTGCTAAATGACTAGACAGGGTATCAATGAGTAGTAGGAGGTAGGATCATTGGGGGGGGGGGGGGGGGTCGACACAGTATATTTATTTATTTATTTATTTATTATCAGAACACGACACTGTATGCATCCTTTCAGATTCACTGTCCATTCGCTGCATCAGCATATTGACTCAGCATATTGACCATCCAGACATTGAAGTTTGCGTTCACATTGTATTTCAGTCCGGCCAGGAAATTATTATGGCCCTACATTGTTCAGAAAGCACCACCAAATCAGAGGGACTCTCTAGTCCTAACCTCTTGTCTTAGTTCAGTCGTAAGCATAACAAAAACACCTTCTCCTATGAAAAGTGCAAATTTTCATCTTTTAACACTGATATTCAGTCTCGGTCGACTCCAAGGCAACCTGCTCCTTGGGTGCCACATTATTTTGAAGTTTATCTCGACTAAATCTCCCTCCCATGATGGTAAGGTTGTGGGGGAGGGAGATAGATGTGATAGGGTTTAAATCTAAATTGTATTGAAAGCCAATTGTTTATGGCTCATGCCTGCTTACGGAAGAAAGTCGATAAATATAACCTTTGTATTAAGGTGACGCGCTGCAGCCTATCAGATAGACGCAAGGCTTTTTACCAACTGCCCTAAAATGTATATTCATCAGCAAGCTAGAATCTTTCCCGATTCAAAATCCATTAATGCATTTACAAACCGTATTTTTAAATGTTGACAGGTTCGGCTGGGGACAGCTGAGGCCCCCAGAAACTTGGACTCTGCCTGGACAAAAGGCAAGACTGGTCCTCCTACCCTATCGCTGATTGTTCCTCTCCGCTCTCCTCTTGTTCCTTTTTGGGAGAGGCTTTCAACGGCCAGACTGATGGTCTGAGAGAACGGGAACCCGGAGATGCAGGTGCACGTTCCCCGCGGCTACGCAGCCGTAGCCAGACCCTCCCCGGATCACAAAGCTGTCCTGTTATCATATCAGCGCGGTACCTGGAGGTGATGAGGGGCAAGATCAACATCTTCAGCATCCTCATCAGCAGCTCTCCGGGGAAGGAGAAGTAGATCTTGGCCTGCAGAGAAGCAGAGATTGGGAGGATCAAATTTGGAACCATTTATATTCTAAAAGTGTGCAATGTGTTTGATTTATATGTTAGATAATGCATGGTATCCACTTTAATTCATGTTTGTTGCATGAAATAACAACAGTGCTCTTCTATCGATGGATTTGATTATGCTAACATATTGCCAACGTGTTGCTAACGTGATGCAGACAGCGCTCTTTGATCGTTAGTCCCCCGCCAGGTAAGGCCCTCAGTGGTGGATGAGAGCCAGTTATAGGCCTACATAAACCGGTTCAGTAAGTGAAAGCTCTCCTAAAGAACATAATAATAATAATAATAATAATAATAATAATAATAATAATAATAATAATAATAGCCTACACAATTCAAGGCATCGCTTTAAATAGAAAATAGTAAACAATCGAACAATTCGAGCAAACAATGTGAATGAAATTCAAAAGGGTATAAGTAGCCTATATTGATCAATTAAGTCATACAGCCTCAATGTGAAGAACATGTGTTGTAGGCCAGGGGATCTGCACATAATACCAATATTTCTACGTATGAAAATATATAGCTGTCACTCACTCCCAATTATGTAGGCCTGTTATATTTGTATCCTAATACTACTATTGTGTATGGTGATCCTAATTATCCCTAGGGGTCGGATGGCTATGTAACAAGAGTCCATATGACCCAAATTGCTACAATTACGATATTCGACTTTACTTTACACAACATTTTAAACCCGAATCGCCCATAAAACATTTCAGCTTTTCCTGCTTCCATCCATCTATTGCCACCCTGTTGGTCTACCAGGCCTGGGACGTATGCGCCCTGCCGTACCTGCGTGGAGAGGTTGAATGACCGCAGGAGGAAGCCCAGCACGCAGCCCGTCACCACGGCGAACACAGACAGCGTCAAGAGGCCGTTCCGCCGGCAGTAGTCCTTCACATACTCCCGACTTTTACCGACACCATGTTCCTAAACTCCTACGTAACATCTCCATGTCTAGCTCTCGTCCCTCGAAGTGAGGCAGCTGTGTTTTGATTCAGGTGAAGGGTGTGTGCTGTAGGGTGTGTTGCGTGGTGCTGTGTGTAAGTTGTACGTGGGTGCAGTTGGTAGGTGTGTGTGTGTGCTCGTATTGCGGTCCAACTTCACACTGAAGAGCTCAACCAGCCGCAAATAGGAAGCACCGGCTAATCAATTCCCTGTACATCGTGGGGCTACACGGGAATGAGCATATTAGGCTTAAATCCATCCACGCGGGCTTCATGGCTCTCCAAGAGTAGCTCTCAACCATTTGTTATGATGACTTGAACACACACGCCTTTTCGATTTCGATTTTTCCACTCGTGCAGACCGTTTTTCATTATCAATTAGCTTTATGTTACTATGACCCAATTTATTTACACAATTTACAGTTTATATTCCACTGATATTTCTAATTCTTCAATTGTGTTACAAGCTGGGCCAAAATGAACACAGTTATATTTTCAACGAAACTGCACATTATTTTCTACTTTAATAACCTGAAATATACTTACAAAAATTATAATGATAACAAGTTGTAACTAAGTAATAAATAATAAGGAATTTAAACTTAGGCCTACTAACTAAAAATAATTACAATGAATTGATAGTGCGTTTCTCACACCAACAACTGTCACAAGTTTACCTGTCACACATTTACTTGTGGTAGGCCTTTCGTACACAGACCGTGCCTCCGCTCAGAGTATTGTAATTGCGACCTAGACACATGTGCTGCCACTGTTTTAAACCCATCAGCCAAGCGAAGGAAAGGGTGTTGCATGTTGTGTGCAAAAAGACAAAGGCTGTGGCTATAATGAAGTAAAGACATAATACTATTTGTGTTAATAAATGTTATTACCCTACCCACATGAATCCAACTCCACTGAAACAAAACCTAAAATGTAATCTGCCAGTTGGTCAGAGAAGTAGGCCAATTGTTGATTTATTCGCCAGAAATAAAAATAATTGCTAATAATAATTGGCAATGAGCAATATGACAAAATAATACAATCTTTAACATCCACTTGAAACTAATCCAGAAAGCATAGAAGAGGGCATTCTCTTGCGCTGTAAACACTGGGTTCTGTCAGTGCCGTGCCATGCTAATTCGAAAGGTAGGCTAACCACGTCTGCTAAGATCAAGGAGTCAAGACGTGTCAAGTTAGCGGCAAAGCTAACCTCGGGACAGCTCAATTCTTTGCAGTCAGACAATGACGACAGACGTCACACGTGGTTAATCCTATAAAGTCCTGATCCTTGTATTTGGACAATGGACGAGGAGCAATTGCTGGACACACGCACGCACACACATAGAAACGCACGCACACGCGCGCGCGCGCACACACACACACACACACACACACACACACACACACACACACACACACAACACACACACACACACACACACACACACACACACACAGTTTCAGGAAGAATATATTTGAATTCATTTGTAGGGAGAAATAAGCGAACATTGCATGAAGCACAGCCCAGTCACGTTTCTCATTAATTGTGAGAGTAAAATTGCAGTATTTGCACTCTTTTAATGTTCCGTTTACACTTCCAACCATAGCATAATTTGTTATTTAATTTTTCTCTCCACAAATATTGTTGTGCCGTTGAAATGGGGTAACTGCGAATATAGTTCTAAACAGGGACACACTAAAAAAAGTTGGAACCACTGGGCTAAGGCGTTAACAATGGAAGTTAAGTCAGAAATCTCTCCAGCCTAACCTTATTGGCCAGCCAGCAATAAGGTTAAGGTTAGCCCAGAAGACGGCCGTCATAAGATTCAACAACAGCAATTTGTTGAATTGTTGTTGTCGCTGTTGTTTTGCATGGAGGCATTTCCCGGTTGGGAATAATGTAAAAGAAATATGTGTTTCTTTAAACGTATTCTGTGAGCAGTGAACTGTAGCTATTCAAATGATGTCCAGTTTTAGCAGATGTGGACCTGTGTCTCTGGAGTGACAGAAAGTCAGTGGAAATGTAGGGCTGAGACTTTCAGAAGAGTCTCTGGAGATTCCAGGGAACGCAGCACGTGTGTATGTCTCCAAACCAGCTCCATGGTGCCCTCTAGTGTCAAACCAACGCTATACAATAAAGACCGATTACATGAACTAAATTATCTTAAAGTTTTATGAACTATATGGCAGGCTTTATCCTATTCATAATAATACAAATAAAGTCGCTCCTTTCATCAGGACCCAAGCTGCTTTAAATGTTGGGGCCACAGAACAAAAAAATATGAAATATTATATTTTAAAACAATTCAAACAATAAATAAATCAATCAATAAGAAAAGATCATGTTCTAAAGTCCAGCCAAGTACGTGGTCTTCAGGCAGCGTGTGAAAACGCAGATGGATCCAGCGTTGAGGTCTCCGGGACGAGTTCCACAGAGTGGGGCAGACACCCCTAATAAGGCTCTGTCCATAGCTGAAGTCCGTCATAAGATTCAACAACAGCAATTTGTTGAATTGTTGTTGTCGCTGTTGTTTTGCATGGAGGCATTGCCCGGTTGGAAATAACTGATTGATAACAGTAATAGGGGACAGGATGGTTGAGGTGTGTTTTTTTTTTTT
This sequence comes from Melanogrammus aeglefinus, assembly GCA_900291075.1. Classification (NCBI taxonomy): domain Eukaryota; kingdom Metazoa; phylum Chordata; class Actinopteri; order Gadiformes; family Gadidae; genus Melanogrammus; species Melanogrammus aeglefinus. The sequence continues at coordinate 12,570 of OLKM01002917.1, read as the reverse complement.
AAATTGCCAGCCGATTTGGTTTTCGGTTTGAATCCCTGTAGTTTACAGGATTCGACATGTGTGTGTCCTTGAGAAAGATGCTCTCATGTAGGCCTATATTTCTGCTCGTGAAATAAAAACATACGTTGTACCCTTCAACCCACCTCTCTTTTCCCTCTGCTGACTTTGGCGGCATTAAAGCTAAAAGCTTGGCCTATATACTGTATAATATATATATATATATATATATATATATATATATATATATATAATATATATATATATATATATATATTACATATTTATAATATATATATAATATATTATATATGATGTAAAAGCTATATATATAAAGAACATTATATATAAATGTGACATAATGTGGGTAGTTAAAACTGAGTTGTTAGTTCCATTTTTAGGGACGGTTAAAAACGATGGGATTGTGGCTTATTCATATGTGAAAGAGCTTAAGCTATGAAATTTGTGTTCAGTGAACTGTTGCTATGCAAATGCTGTCCAGTCTTAAGTGATGTGCGCCTGCGTCAATTGAGATACAAAAAGTCAGTGGAAATCGAATAGGCGTCGATTACGGGGGGGACGGGGGGGACATGTCCCCCACTATTTAAAAATACGGAATTTTGTCCCCCCCCACTTTAAAAATGCGACCGAAAAAAAAAAAAAAAAAAAAAACACATACCGGTACTCAAACCGAAAATCGTCGAGTCTAAATCATACGATAGGCGCGCACGAAGACATCCTCACAGCATGCACACAACAGCGGGCTGTGAGTGGAGCAAATGAGGGGGCGGGATTCTGATCATCAGTATCTCTCATTCAGTGCCGCGCGCAGCACCTGTGGTAAAATCATTCCAGCAGCAAGGCCTACTACACTTGGGCATTGGAAGGCAGCCTTGCACCTCGTTCTGACATACAGCGAGCGAGCGAAACGGCGACGAAAACTCGCGCGAGGGTGTCCTGATATGCAGCGTGACGATTTTGTCGGAGTGTATTTATGGTTAAGAATCCAAACCAATCAAATCATCGAGGGATGTAAACACCATTCAACAGGAAGCAGGTGTACTTATCAACCAATAAGAAGTGTTAGGGGCGGGATACCGCCCGCGAAATGTCGTCCAGATAGAGACAACGCGAGCGATAAATAGCGATTCTTTGTGTTGTTTTATATCATCGCGAGGGGAAGGGCAGGCGGCTACTGGGCTGTCCTGTACACAACAGCGTTATAATAAAGAAGTTCAAGACAGCCAGCCAAATTGACATTTTTTATTCAGAAAATAGGCGGTCCTTTTGCTTCCTGTAAAAAGCATGTTGTGGACACTGGATAACGTGGAATATGGATACATCATCTAGCCTGCATTGTGGAGGGCACACATAAGGTAAGAAATTGGTTTACGTAAACTTGCTCATCATGAAGCAATTTGCTCATGATGTAACGAGTGAAGTGTGAATTGGTCCTTCGCGAGTGTTTACTGGTGTCAGATTTGGCAGAGCACTTCTCCTCTGGGTGCTTGTTTTTTTCATTTTTTAATGCAGCATAACATTATGCTACCAGCAACCCTTGCTCTTCTTCAAAAGGCTGATGCTCAGTAGTACCTCGTTTCATTTCGTAGCCTACCCCCTTTACAGTCTGCCTTTGATTGTCTGGTAAACTTTGTTGATGTCAAGATAAGTGTTAAATTGCCAACACTTTTCTTTGTCCTGTGTGTATTAGTATTACATATCCCGAGCCAATACCCTGGTGTTTCCAACGTCGTTTTGCAAAACAAGCCAAAACACAAACTTGTTTTTCAACGACTGACAATACACTGCAGAGCAATTTAATGCAGCGTTGAATGGATGATAGCTTATATAGCTTACATGAAGGTACCCACACTTTTTCAAACCACACCAAGCTTATGGTATAATGTCCCCACCAACTTCTAAAAACAAACTGACGCCTGTAGGGCTGAGGTTTTCAGAGCGTCTCTTTGATATTACAGTGAAAACAGCAGCTCAATGACATCCCCTTTGTGTCTCACCAAAATTCACTACAATAAAGCCAAGTCAACTCTTTTCGGGTTGTACTATCAATACTTAGGAGTTGTATTTAATATGTTGTAGTTGAGGTTCTAGTTGTATTTAACATGTTGTAGTTGAGGTTCTAGTTGCATTGTTTAATTATTTTTAGTTGCTTTAGTAATTATTATTTTGTTTGCATTAATACTATGTGTTCTTATTGTATTGTATTGTATTTGTATCCTGTGTTTTTCCGCTGTTGCAACGAACACATCTCTCCTATGGGGGATAATAAAGTTTTATCTAATCGAATATATTTAATATCTTGAGATTTAGCAGTAGTTGTATGTTTATATGTGTTATTTGAGGTGGAAGTGTATGGATAAGTCAAGGTTCTAGTTGTAGTAAATATGTTAGTTGAGGTAAAAGTTTATGTAACATTTCGTAGTGGAGGTAGTATTCTTATTTAGTAGTTAAGGTAGGTGTATGGAATATGTTGTGGTTGAGTTAGTAGTTGTATGCAATACGTGGCAAATAAGGTCATAGTTGTAGTACATATATGGTAGTTGAGGTAGTAATGCAATTTGTGGTAGTTGAGGTAGTACTTGTATGTTTAATAATGCTGATGAATATAATGTTGGCCCTTTGGGGAGGCCCTGGTTAGAGCCAGCTCTCGTTGTCAGGCGCTCCTGTGTCAGAGTCTCTTCCCCTCAGCAGCTGCAGCAGGTTCTCCTGCTGTAACAGCTCAGTGTCTACACAGTGTGACTGAGGGAGGTTTTTGTACGGCTCTCAATCACTGTGTGAACACATGAACACTGTTAAGATAGTGGAAACTCTGACAGTGATAAACTGCTGCATCTTCACGCTGGGCGTCGTTGATGGTCAGAGAGAAGGCAGTGCTGCTTCCACTGCCACTAAACCGAGCTGGTGTTGGTGATACACGTTGGTTAGTATATTTTTATGAAGAGCTTGGGGCTCTCTCCAGGTTCTGTGGTACCAGAAACATATTATCTCCCATCCCCATCTCTGTAAACCGCTGGGTTTGTTTTACAGGTCAGAGTGACCGTGGATCCTGGAGTAAAGGACACTACTGGTGTCTGGGTCACAGTCACCTGACTGCTGGTTCCTGTAGGAAACAAACAAACCAAACATTGAGTTATCCAATAGAAAACACAAGCAAACAGAGAAGGGTGGTCCACATTTTGACTGAGTGGAATGAACCAACCTGTTAAGGATCCACAGACCACCGTCCAGAAAAGGAGGGTGAGGTGATTCATGGTTGCCACGGTTTCTGGGGTGTTGAGTGACAGCTCCGAGTCCTGCAGTGTTGAACTCAGAGGACTTTAAACCCTCTCAGAACCCCGGTTTCAGCTGAGCATGCGCAAGCTTCCTCTGTATGGAAATGACCTGTTTTCCACTCATCCAGACTGGGATGAGAGTGACGGCAGACATTCTGGGAGGACCGCTGTGTCTCTTCTACATTCACTCTTTTGGGATACAAATTCAGATTTAATGGAAACTATTGCAATTTATAATGTATAACATTTTTTGTGATTAATTCGGGCTTGGTTTGTATGAAATCCTTTAACTTTCTTATTTGTTTGAAAATAATGTTTTTACATTATTATTACCTAAAACCAGAATAATAGATACAAATATATTGTTCTGTTCATATTAAATGCATGATTATAACATTGGCTTGAAGGTTTATTATTAAGTCACTTTATTAGACTTTTGTTAAAATATATGATGATTGTATTTCATTAAATACATTAAATATACATTCAAGCAATTCATATATATATTAATAATAATATATCCAGTGAATCAAATATTGACAAATTCATACATTTTAGTGAAAAGACAGTGTTAGTGTGTCAGTGAGATGAGTCTTTAATGTGCGGGAGGTTTTTGTACAGCCTCTTAATGAGTTTGTATCACTGTGGAGGACTTTTGGTGGAGGCACCAGACTCATCGTTGACTGTAAGTACAAGGACGCTTTTCTTTGACTGGCATATTTAACTTTCTTTAAATTGTATTCAGCGTAATAATCTTAATATTTTTACTTTTCTATAGTTTTAATTTCTTGCCGTTTTTTGAAAGATAAGCAAAGTGTAAATATATTGTCGTACAGAGTTCTGTCTTTTAAATTAAACTGAATATGTAGCATATGTAATAAAATGTAATGCATTTTATAAAATACTTCATTATTGCTGCGGCATTATTCTTTTATTTAATTGTAAAATGAGTCACCATTAAGTTTGAAGAAATTCAAACTTGTGTAAAGTCGATTAATGTTAACCCTATAAAATGCTATATTTTGAAGTTCAATCATTTGAAATATGAACATGAAATCATTGTTTTGATTGAAGATATTTTAAACCAAATGGTTTCCTTCCTATTTAATATCACCAACGCCTGGTGCCTGTCCCTTCCCTCTGTGCTCCTATGAGGCTGATGTTAACTGAGCCTGTTGTCCACTCCTCTCTCTCTCTTCCAGTGGGAGTGGTGCAGCCCACGCTGAGCGTCCTCCCTCCCTCCAGAGTGGAGCTGGAGCAGGGCAGTGCTACACTAGTGTGTGTGGCCAGTGGGGGCTTCCCCTCAGACTGGAAGCTTGGCTGGAAGGTGGGGGCAGCAGCAGGTCTGGGGGGTGTCCCGATAGGCCTGGGGGTCATGGGAAAGATGGCTACTACAGCTGGAGCAGCACCTTGACCCTCCCTTCAGACCAGTGGAGGAAGGCGGGCTCAGGGAGCTGTGAGGCCAGTAAGAATGGCCAGACGCAGCCTGTCACTCAAACCCTGAATCCTGGAAGAGTGGTTCAGAGTAGAGAGGCTCCAGCATGAAAGAACTGGAGAATACAGATCTCCTCTGACACGTCTTCTTTATGTCTCTCTGTCTGAGGTGACACTGGCAGCTTTTGATGATTTACATTAATATAAATCGTGTTTGATTCATTTGACATTATGCTCTCTGTTTTTTTTACCCCTTGCTTTGTCACATGTTGAATCAAATAAAAAAGCAAAAAATACAATATTTCTTGTCACATTTTCCATTCATGTCAAATCTGTGTCTCTTTCTACCAATGTGTATATCAAACATATGTAATCTTTATTAGACAAGTTTCATCACCATTGTGAATGAAGGCTTAAAGCTATGGTGTGTATCTCTGATTGAGCAAAGTGTTTGGTTGTGTGGATGTTGTTGTAAAGTGTGTTCACTGTATCCAGTGGACCAGTGTCAGTCATAGAGCCACTGCTGCTGAAATGACCCATCTGTATCAGACTGACGGTCACTTCATAAAATAGAAGTTCAGGGGGATGTCCAGGGTTCTGCAGATACCAACATAGAAACATGTAAAAGTACATCTCAAAAGACATTCAGTATCTCCCAACAATGCATAGGTACCCTACCAGTTTGGTTGTGGAAACAGTAACATGTTCATAATGTCTATGAGTCAAAGACCAAACCGACATCGCTAAAGATGTGTTTCATTAAACGTTTTCTGTGAGCACTGAGCAGTGAACTGTAGCTATTCAAATGAGGTCCAGTTTTAGCTGATGTGCATCTGTGTCTCTCGAGTGACTGAAAGTCAGTGGAAATGTAGGCCTGAGGTTTTCAGAAGAGTCTCTGGAGATTCCAGTGAAAGCAGAATGGTGTGCCTTGTATTATAACCAGCTCAATGGCGCCCTCTTGTGTCTAACCAAACGCCATTCAACAAAGAGTGATTCATCTTAAACTCATCTCTGTTTCACTTCCATCTTTAATAGTAGCTTAGGGCCTCAGTAGTAGTTAGCGTGTCGTGGAGTTTGCCTGGTAGCAGACGGAGGCTGGTGTTTAGTGGTTGTTCCTCATGGCTTCCTTAGCTGCCAGGATGAGGGCTGTGAGGGTGGACTGAGGATTGGCCATCTCCAGGAACGGACGCTGTAGAACAAAAGCGTTGGTAACCGTCACAAAGGAATCTTACTCTTGTGTTTCCACCAGTGAACCGTAGCAAAGAGATGTCTGGGAGATGTTGTAGTTCAAGCCTATAAGAAATGTGAATAAATGGTTTGGTTGAACACACACACAAACACAGAGTCACACACAGACACACACACACACACAGACATGCATTTCAACGTACACACTACACACACACACACACACACACACACAACACACACACACACACACACACACACACTCACCACAGATGCCCGCCCTCACCTAATTTCAAATGTCCAGACTGTGTTTGGTCCAGACTGCTGTGCTCTCCATTGGTATCATTATGACCTCAGAGAGGAGGAGTCCAAGATGGATCCTTTGTGATTAAACTGCTCAATGGAGAGTAAGGTGGTGTTGAAGTGTGGAACTATCTAGAAGAGAGTCAATAGAGCACAGTGCTTTGTGGAGTCACCAGGCATGACCAGGCCCTCCACATGGGCTGGGGAGAGACTTCAGCACCCCGGAGGTGGGACTGGGGAGGACATACACCCACTAATATGACTCACCTGAGAGAGAGAGAGAGAGAGAGAGAGAGAGAGAGACGAGAGAGAGAGAGAGAGAGAGAGAGAGAGAGAGAGAGAGAGAGAGAGAGAGAGAGAGAGAGAGAGAGAGAGAGAGAGAGAGAGAGAGAGAGAGAGAGAGAGAGAGAGAGAGAGAGAGAGAGAGAGAGAGAGAGAGAGAGAGTATCTATGATGTAGTAGTTGAGATAGTAGTATGTAATATGATTGAGTTGAAGTAGAATAGCTGTAATGAATATATTAGTGGTATTTTGTTTATTGTAGTTGAGCAAGTAGTTATAGGTTGAAAATGATTAAATAGTCATATCTAATACTTGGTAGTTGAGAGTTGTATGTAATATGTGGTAGTTAAGGTAGTAATTTTATCTAATACGTCGTAGTTGAGGTAGTCTTTATTTCTAATATGTTGTAGTTGAGGTAGTAGTTGTATGTAATACGTGGTAGTTGAGGTAGTACTTGTATGTTTAATAATGCTGATGAATATAATGCTGGCCCTTGGTGGAGGCCCCTGGTTAGAGCCAGCTCTGTGCTCAGCGCTCTGTGTCAGAGTCTCTTCCCCCTCAGCAGCTGCAGCAGGTTCCTGCTGTAACAGCTCAGTGTCTACGCAGTGTGACTGGAGGAGTTTTTGTACGGCTCTCAAATCACTGTGTGAACACATAACCACTATGTTCACTCTGACAGTGATAAACTGCTGCATCTTTCACGCTGGGACGCAGTGATGGTGGTCAGAGAAGGCAGTGCTGCTTCCACTGCCACTACAACGAGCTGGTGTGTGTGATACAACGTTGGTTTACCAATTTATGATGGCTAGCGTGGGGGCTTCTCCAGGTTTCTGTGTGGTACCAGTGTAGATACTTGACCATTACTATGCTGTGAACCGCTGGGTTTTGTTTACAGTCAGAGTGACTGTGGATCCTGGAGTAAAAGGACACTACTGGTGTCTGTCACAGTCACCTGACTGCTGGTTCCTGTAGGAAGCAGCCACCAAACATTGAGTATCCAATAGAAAACACAAGCAAACGAGAAGGTGGTCCACATTTTGACTGAGTGGATGAACCAACCTGTTAAGGATCCAACAGACCACTGTCCAGAAAATGAGGGTGAGTGTGATCATGGTTGCCACGGTTTTCTGGGGTGTTGGAGTGACAGCTCCGATCCTGCAGTGTTTGACTCCAGAGACTTTAACCCTCTCAGAACCCCAGTTTCAGCTGAGCATGCAAAGCTTCCTCTGTATGGAAATGACCTGTTTCCACTCATCAGACTGGGGGTAGAGTGACTGCAGACATTCTGGAGGGCCGTGTTATCTTTTCTACATTCACACCCAATTGGAATAAATTTGATTTGTGTAAACAATTGAATTGGATCTATAACATATTTTCTTCTTAATTCAATCTTGTTGTGTATGAAATTCATTTATTTTCAAAATAGTCTATAAAAAAGTTACTCATTACAGCGGAACTTAAAATGTTATTAATAAGAGTAAAAACATATTATTTTTTGGAACTAAATGGATGTTTATTACATCCATTCTTTCTTTTTGAAAGCTCTCACAAGTTTAAGTTGGGGACTCTTTGGCTCGTTTATTTCTTCTGTTTGAATGTGAGACCCCAAAGATTGTTTTAAAATGTTGTATCTTTTTTTAATTATACTAATTCAATCTAAAGTAGAAAAAACAATAGCTGTAGAGAGTAAAATATTGAATAATTAAAAGATTTCTCTGAAAAGCGAGTGTTTTTGTCAGTGAGATGAGCGGGAGGTTTTTGTACAGCCTCTTAATGAGTTTGTATCACTGTGGACTTTTGGTGGAGGCACCAAACTCACCGTTGACTGTAAGTACAAGGAGACTTTTCTGTATCTGAAATAGTACTAACTTTTGTCAAACTTACCTGTATAGATATAGATTGATTTACTTTTTTTTAACTAATTTTAGCTTTTTTCTTAAGAAACGTTAATGACAGTGTAAACATTTTCTCTGATGGAGTTCAGTCATTAAACGTTATTGTTGATAGTGTTAATAATGAAATAATGAAATAATGAAAATAATGAAATAATGAAAATGCTTTCATTATTGTGAGAATTCATAAATTATTAAGAATATAATTGAGTAACTTTGAACTTCATTAATTTGACCAAACAGTTTTGTTCAGTTTCTGTTTCGAAATCTAAAAATGCAGTCATCATTTATTTAATATAATATATAATCCGTATTGTATTGATGTGCTAAAAATATCCATTTACTAGAATTTTCTTGCTAACTCCGAAATGAAATATAATAAAAAGGAAGTGAAAGAAGACTTATTAAGAAAAGCAACCTGACAGTTAAAATGTGTCATGAATAAGGTTGTATACATTTCGAGAAACAATATATCTTGATGATTGCTGATTTTCCCTTCTCTCTGTGCTCTATGAGGCTGATGTTAATCTGAGCCTGTTTGTCCACTCCTCTCTCTCTCTTCCCAGTGGGGTGTGCAGCCCCGCTGAGCGTCCTCCTCCTCCTGAGGTGGAGCTGGAGCAGGGCATGTGCTACACTAGTGTGTGTGGCCAGTGGGATTCCCCTCAGACTGGAGCTTGTTGGAGGGGGGGCAGCAGCAGGGTCTGGGTGGTGTCAGATAGCCTGGGGGTCCGGGCAAGATGCCACTAAGCTGGAGCAGCACCTTTTGACCTCCCTTCAGAACAGTTGGAGGAAGTGGGTCAGTGAGCCTGTAGGCCAGTAAGAATTGGCAGACGCAGCCTGGTCACTCAAATCTGAATCCTGGAGAGTGTCAGAGTAGAGAGGCTCCAGCATGGAGGAACCTGGAGATTACAGATGCGCTTGACGACGTCTGCTTATGTCTCTCTGTCTAGGGACACTACAGCTTTTGATTATTACATTTATAATACAGCTACTAATCATCGCATATGTTTCTGTTTTTAACCCTTGCTTCTGTTGGTCACATATCAAAAATGTAATAAAGATGTAAAAAATACTTTCTTTCTTGTCATTATATACTATCGTTTTTCTTCTATGTTTTCGAATACATTGGCTTCAGAGTTATATATACAGCTGTTATCTTAATTAAACAAATTTCCCACATTTTGAATGAAGGGTTAAAAACTATGGTGTGTGTCTCTGAATGGAGCAAGTGTGGTTGTGTGTAGATGTTGTTGTAAGTGTGTTTACTTTTCCACGGACCATGTGTCAAGTCAAGAGCCACTGCTGCTGAAATGACCCATCTTTGTCAGACTGATGTCACTTCGTAAATAATAGTAGTTTTAGAAAAATTCCAGTTTTTGCAGATCACATCTGAAGCATTCAAAAGATGTCTCAGGAGACATTCAGTATCTCTCACGAAGACAATAGGAACCTAGTATGATGGAGGTGGAAACAGTAACATATTCAATAATGTCTGTCTGTGACAAAGACCACCGACAATGCTTAAAAGATGTGCTTTCTTTAACGTTTGCTGTGAGCAGTGAGCTGTAGGCTATTCAAATGATTCCAGTTTAGTTTGAGCAGATGTGCACTGTGTCCCCTGATGACAAAGTCGAGTAAATGTAGGGTGAGGTTCAGAAGAGTCTCTGGAGAATCCAGTGAAAGCAGTATGTGTGCAGTCTCCATACCACTCAATGGCGCCTCTATGTTAAATCCAACGTCATTACAATAAGTATGACGTAGTTTGGTAGTTTGGTTTTGTTTCATCATGGATTGGCCTTGGTTCATAGATAAATAGATCATCCAACTTATAAATCTCTTTATTCATGTGTGCTCTCTGATGGACAGCGCGACGCACCGGGGATGTTGGGGACAATGGGGTTTGGATCGTATTTATTAGCGTCTACGCGCATGTATTTTGTACTCTGTTAAGAGTCCGGTTTACTGTTGGGTATGCTAACCCTTTGTCAAGTCTGGTTTATTATTTATGTCAAATCAAAATCAATCAAATTTTATTATATGACTATAGCGCTGGGCCGCAACAAGTGCTTAACAGATAAGGCTTGTGTTATCAAGTGCTTAATGCATTAAAAGAAAGAAAGAAGAAGGTTAAAGACAACGACTGAGTAGACAAATAAAGACACGAGATCAAGGAAGGGAGAGAAAGGTGGTCTTTACTGGGGTTTACAAATATTTAAAGACTGGGCTGACCGGATGTTAGGGGGAGGGATTTCAGAGTCTGGGGGCTGCCACTGCGAAGGCTCTGTCCCTCTTGTTTTTAGACCGGGCATGGGACTTCCAACAACAGTTGGTCGGTTACCGGTGCTCTGATGGATGTGGCGGTGAAGACTCAGCAGGTAGTGGGGGCAGACATGAAGGGATTGTAACAGTCAGGAGAATGTTGAATTCAATGCGGTACGGATGGGAGCCAGGGTGATGCAAGGACCGGGGTGATGTGATCTCGTTCTTACGTGGTAGGGTCAGGCGGCTGAATTTTGAACTAACTGCAGGCGCGGAGTTGTATTGGTCGATCGCGTGTATAGGGCGTTGCCTATTGTAAGTTAAGTTATAAAGCAGGGATGACTCTCTCCAGGTCCTCTGGGGCAGGTAGCTTGTGGCCTTGGCATATCGTCAGGTGGAAAAGCTTTTCGAACTACTGCACTGCTGCTGCTCAATTTGAAGCACTCCAAAATCGCGCCCAGATTCTGACAGAAGGCCTGATGGTAGAGGCGAGAGGGCCCAGGGACATCGTTGTGAGAGGTTGGAAGAGGTTTTCCAAAACAATGGTCTCGTCTTGCTGTCATTGAGGTGAGGAAGTTGCACCCATCCAGCTTGATGTCAGCCAGACATCAAGCAGTGGATGGAGTGCAGCTCCCATAACTGGCTGAGGGGAGATACAGCTGGACATCATCTGCATAACAATGGAGGAGATGTTGTGGTTGATTTGGATTGCCACTAGGTAGACGTACAACAGAAAGGAATGGGCACTAGTATGGAGCCTTCGGACCCCGCAGGTGAAGGGGGCAGCAGACGAGATGGAATCCCAAGCTGTACAGAGAAGCTCCTGTGGCCAGGTAGGACTGGAGAATTCAGGCTCTGCCTTTGATGCTACGTGATGCTTAGCCGAGACAGAAGGATCTATGATCCACATGTCAAAGGCTGCGGTAAGTTTAAAAGCACCAGTCACAGGGCTACCTGATCGCGGCTGGAGGCAGGTGTTAAGCATCTCGGAGAGATCTGCCCGTGGTGTGGGCTGTTTTAAAAGCCAGATGGAATTCTCATAGATGTCGTTGTTGTTAAAAAGGCTTGCAGTGAGATATACTTCTCGCTCAGACTTTAGACGGGAGGGTCGCTTGAAATAGGCCTGAAGTCTGAGAGATAGAGGTCGTGTTGGTTCTTTAAGTGGTGCAACCACGGTAGTTGCTTGAGGCAGCGGACGGCACCGAGGAGAGGATGAGGGTGATCAGAATAGAAGGATGGGGCACTGAGTACAAAACCCTAAGAGTCTTGAGTAGGGAGGGAGGCAGTCAGGGGGCGTTGGAGGCGCAGATGTCTAACTGATTAGAGAGGGAGAAGGGTGACTGTCAAACTGCTCGAGGACAGCCTGGCTGGGGATGGCGGGTTGGTCAGGATGGGTGGCAGAAGGTATCAGTAGGCTGAGTGCTGCTATTTTCATAAAGGATTTTTAAAAGCTTTCACAGAGAGCATGTGAGGGCACGACGGGGATATTTCGGGGATTATAGAGAGATTTAGTTGTTTGAAATAACTTGGGTTTGTGACTTTTCTGGAGACCAGGGAGGAAGCTGTCTGGACTTGGCAGTTTGTAACAGGCTCGATGGTAGATCACCAAGAACTTCGATAAAATTGAAGGGACACAGTTGGAAGCAGTCTCTGCCTTGCGCTAGCGCCTGCAGGGCGTCTGAGGTCGCGCGTTGCATCGTTGAGCCATGGTGATGTCCTGTGCTTTAATGCGTTTGGGTTGAAGAGGAGCCACGGGTCCAGAATTACAGTCGCAGGCTGGGCGAATTTAGATAACGGCTGTTCAGCATAAAATCAGGCTTAAGGCCAGTGGGCGGCCTACACAGGGGAGGTCATTTAAAAGTGGCGAAAATGCCCAGCATCAGAGGGGTTAATCAGGCGAAGAGCCTCGCCTGGAACACCAGG